>AWOL01S0039146.1:83855-101946 GCA_000715115.1 Nicotiana otophora | reverse complement strand
ACTAGTAAGTGTCGATGTCGACCCCTCGTCACTACTTCTTCGAGGTTAGACTAGATACTTACTGGGTACACGTTGTTTACGTACTCACGCTACACTTCTGCCCAAATTGTGAAGGTTCTGAGGCAGGTACATCTGGTGTTCGTCCAGGTGTGCATCTGCATTACCCGGAGGCTTAGTGATGAGCTGCTTCCCATGCTCCGTTCTACAGCATCCGGAGCCTCCTCTTAATTTATTTATTATTTCTATCTATTCTGTTTTAGATAGTAGTTGTAAGGAGTTTTGTATATTCTACTAGATGCACGTGCACTTGTGACACCGGGTTTTGGAAAATTCTAGTAGATATTGATGGTTTTGATTATTAAATTCACTACTTTACTCTTAAGTTTAGTTTATGTTTTACACTACTACGATCACCTACTATTTATTTCGTTATTAAATAAAAAATCAATTACTTTAAAAGTATTAAAATGAATAATTAAATTGATAGTTCACCATTGGCTTGCCTAGCGGCGATGTTGGATGCTATCACGACCTATAGTGATAATTGAGTGATGACAAAGGTTTTGTCCTACTGGGTTTTTCTTGCAAGGTTTTTTAAACAAGGCGACCAAAAGGCGTATTGTTAGATATGTGTATTCTTTTTCCTTCACTAGAATGTTTTCCCACTATGTTTTATATTAGTTAAGGTTTAATGATGCACATTAGCTGTTGAATAGATATTCAAGGAGAGTGTTATAAATAGTAATCTTTTATGGTGAATGTCTATTGTCACGACCCGGAATCCCCACTCTTGGGACCGTGATGACGCCTAACATTTCACTTGCTAGGCAAGCCAACGTTAGAATAGTTTTTAGACATTTTCAATAAATCAAATTAACTGATACCAATTAAACTGAAATAAAATTGAAGTAAAGTGCGAAAAGTCATAACAACCGAAATATCCAAATACAACCCCAGATCTGGTATCACAAGTGCACGAGCGACTAGAATAATACGGATAATGGTCTGAATGAAAGTAAAATTGTCTGAAAATAAATAAATATCTAGAATAAAGTAGAAGGGGACTTCAGGCCTGGGAACGCAGAGCAGTTGTACCTCAAGTTTCTGCCAGATGTCTAATGCGAGCAATCTACTGACCGCCGCTGGAACCGACTCCAAAGCCTGCACAAGACGTGTAGAGTGTAGTATGAGTATAACCAACCCCATGCACTATCTAAGTGTCATGTCTAACCTCGACGAACTAGTGACGATGCCAAGGCTGGTCACTTACAATAACCTGTACGCAGTATAATAATAATGACAGGAAAATAATGCAGTTACCTCATGACAATAACCTCAATCCTCGAAAATCAGTAAAACCAGAAATACCAATCCTCAAAATCTCGTATGAAAACACCGAAGCCAATACAATACAACGAGGAATACAAACACACAATCCATTGTGGCGCGCAACCCGATCCCACCATACAAACACGATCCTCCCTCAATTCACCATGTCAATATCATTAATAACAAGTAATATCTGTTGCGACGCGCAACCTGAACCCACCATATTATCAGAATTAACATCATAATCCTCCCTTATTTTACCATATCAATCCTCCCTTATTTCACATGTTGCGGCATGCAACTCGATCCCACTATATCAATACCAATCCTCCCTTATTGCACCTGTTGCGGGGTGCAACCCGATCTATAAACAAAATCAATAAATGTAATATATTCCGCAACTCAATTCACAAGAATCTCTACAAATAAAGAATATGAAAGCAAAGCCATAAAGGAACCTCGTACCAACTCTTGAAATTCTACAATTAACTAAGCAACAAGACAAGCCAAATATATGACAGTCAAACTATACAAGTGAGACAATTAAGGCAAGTAGCAATTAAATCATTAAAGCATGGGAGAAACTAACATTTTAATACGAGAATAATAAATGACAAGTAGACAATTAAGGCATAGGAAATAATTAAGGCATGTAACAGTTAAGACATGGAATAAAATAATTAATGAAATACGAAAAAGCATAAAATCAAGTACATTGACGGCGTATATACACTCATCACCTCGCATATACGCCGCCACATATGAATTTCATATATCACATAGCCCAGGGTTCCTAATTCCCTAAAATCAAGGTTAGACCCAACTCTTACCTCGCTCCGCAAGAAAATCAAAGCTCTACCAGGGCCTTTCCTCTGAACTCCGCCTCCAAACCAATAGAATCTAACCAAAATCGACTCGACAACATCAAATAATTCTAAGGAAATCAATTACAAGAAATAAGATTATGATCTTTACACTTTTCCCAAAAATTCAACCCCGCACTCGCTTGGTCAAAACCCGAGATTCGAACCAAAACCACTTTACCCATTTACCCCCGAGCCCGATTATGTAATTAGTTTTAAATTCCGACCTCAATTTGAGGTCTAAATCCCAAATTTGCAAAACCCCCCCAAATGTTTCCCAACTTACTAATTTTCTACCATGAAGGAACAAGCTAGAAATTAGTGGGTGATGATTGAAATGGAAGAAAACAAGTTAAATTACACTAACCTATGAAAGGGTGATGAAATTTCTCTTCCAAATTTTCTCTAGGCCGAGCTCTAATGAAAAGATGGTGAAAAATGGGTGAAATACCGATTTTTAGAAATTGATATGACTGGGTGTCAAGTGTTCATCACGTTTGCGAGACACTTGACGTGTTCGCGAAGGGCACTGCCCAGTTGGCTACCGCGATCGCGAAACACTCTATGTGTTCGCGTAGGCTTAGCCAACCTTACATTCGCGTTCGCAAGCCTGGGCTTGCTTTCGCATAGAGTAAGCTTCATTCTCAGCCACCGCCTCTCTAACACTATGCGTTCACAATGGAGTGGCCGTGTTCGCGATGGGCAGACCCCCTACTATTCCACGTTCGCGACCAAAACCTCGTGTTCGCGATAAATAAATCCACCCTAGACCCCAAACTACTCTTCGTGATCGTGGGAGTATCTTCACGATCGCAAAGAAGCATTCACCAGAAACCAGCAAAAACTAAATCATCATTTTGCCGATCCGAAACTCACCCGAGCCCTTAGGGCTCCAAACTAAATATGCGCACAAGTGTAAAAACATCATACGAACTCGCTTGCTCGACCAAAACACCAAAATAACACCTAGAACTATGAGTATGATATTTTTCTATTAATGTCCTCTGTGTACCCTGGTGTATCATGTGTCTACATCTATGAAGGTAATTATAACTCCTTTGTCGATCGTTCTGGTGAAAGCTAATGAATGTGAAGTTAATGGATAATTGGACTATGAGGGGTATCTAATTGACATACTTGTTAGATAAGTCCGAGAGTTGAGATTTCCTCCATTAATGTGTTATGACAAAGTCTATAAGTTGAGGACGCCACCTTGAGGTCCAAATGTGTTAAGGAAATAAAATGTTCTCACTTGAGTGTATAGTCAAATGATTGTGAATCAAAAGGCACTTTATATGTGCTATGATTTAAATGTGTGCAGCTCATGTCCAGATATCACTCTTGTTAATACGATGCCTGTAATGTTGAGATTAATATTTTTGATATATATTGTGATGCTTTGTGGAGTTGTAGATATGTTGTTAGGACTGGTTTTGGTGATTCTGTGACAGGTGGATAGGCCCGAATACAGAGGAAACTCTGTTGAAATTTCTAAAATATTTGGGAATTAGTAGAATTTGGGAATTGGAGATGTGCGAAAGAAAAGAGATAAGTTATGATAAGCATTTGGGGACGGACTCTAATCCTCATTCGAGGACTAATGATCCTAAGCGGGAGAGAATGCAAGGAATTGGAAAAACACTTCGCTAAGTAATTTAAGATTTTGTGGTGCCAAGGTAGGCTAATATATTATATTTTCGGAGTTTTGGGTTGAATAGTGTGTTGGGAAGTTGAAATTTTTCACTCTCGCGTCGCCCAGCTTGTAGCGCGCTAGACCGTTCTATATCCCTCGCGAAGCTAGGTCTGTAGAGTGCTAGACTGCGCTATATAGCATGCCTAGCCTCCTCTATAGCTTGCTACAGAGCGTGCCTAGCCTGGTCTATAGCTCGCTACAGAGCGTGCCTAGCTTGGTCTATAGCCCGGTCTGGAATTTTGGAGTATCCATTCTTGTATCTTGATAACCTGAACCAACTTCGATAAATAACCCTTGAAGCTCATTTTGGAGCAAAATTTTGATATTATTAAAGAGAAGTGAGAGTGTTCTAGAGAGAGGAAGAAGCTCAAGTGCTTTGTTCATTAAGATCTTGTCCAAGCCTTGAAATCAAACAAGAAATCCCTCAAGTTCTTCATTTAAGAGGTAAGGTTCCATACCTTAGTTTTCAATTTCAGATTTGGGTAGAAGATGGTTGATTGAGAGTATGATTGTTGGATGTGAGAGTGTTATTTATACATGCATGTACCAATAAGTTTTATGGGAATATTGTTGAGCTCAAATGGCTAAAGATTAGATTGTGAAGTGAAGAAAATCTTGTGGAACAACTTTGTAATCAAATTTGCACATCTAGTATTTGATAAAATGCTCAAGTGAGCCGAGACCATGAATATCTTCCTAATTTGTGTTCAATTTTGTTATGTCTCGAAATAAATTTGGATTGCTAGAATTTCCGGAATGTTGTAGTAATTTAAGGAAAGCTCAAAGCGAGGTATGTTGGCTAAACTACTCTCTTAGAATTAAATTCCATGATGTTCCCGTAAGTTTTAAGTATGGTTGTATCAAGTTCCTTATTCTATGCTCCAAGATGTTACCAATAAATTTGATTGTCCCGAATAAGCAAAGTATCAAGAATTCTGTATTCAAAACGTGTTTCGAATGTTCCTAATACATTATGTTAACTTTTGGGAACGTGTGTTCAGGAATGATATGTGTATTAAAATGCTATGTCTTTGAGTTGTGTTTCAAATGAAGGTTATGATGTCAAAGTATGAGAAAACTCAATATGATTAAGACTCTTAATTGATCATATGTGTACCTGAAGTCTTGATTGGAAATGGCTTACTGTTGATAACATATACAGATGGTTGGAAGTGAAATAAGTGAATTGGGATATAAAGTGTGGCCAATGTGCAAGAGTGAAAGTTATACTTGTGGCCAATGGTGCCAATGGAATTAAACGATATGAAAGAAGTATGAAATGCGATGATTGATATAAGTGAATGTTATACTTGTGGCCAATGGTGCCAATGAAATGAAATGATGTGAGAAATGTTATGAAATAAGCCTTAATGCAACTATTCCGAACTGACATAGAAAATAGAATTGCCTAAAATCTTATAAACTCAAGCCATGCCTATATGTGGCTGTTTTAACAGACGCTATGATTGGTGAGTATTTGCAATGTATTTTGCGTTCTTACATATTCGTGAGTGGAAATTGTGTATTGCCCTTTTTGGGGGAAAATATGTCAAGAATAAATGGTGTGTTATTTGTTGATGATTTTAACTTGCGCATTAATTGCCAATTATTTTACTGCTTACTACGGTGGTATTGGTATTGATAGTAATTGTTGTTAATTTCTCAAATGAGATAGCCTAGCCGATCGGGTCATGATCGGACTCTGTGCTACAATTACGGTGGTATTGGTATTAATAGTAATTGTAGTTGATTTCTCAAATGAGATAGCCTAGCCGATCGTGTCGTGATCGAACTCCATGCTAAAATTACGGTGGTATTAGTACTTACAGTGGTATTGGTATTGATAATAATTGTGGTTGATTTCTCTAATGAGATAGCCTAGCCAATCGGGTCGTGATCGGACTCCGTGCTAAAAGTATGGTGGTATTGATATTGTGAATATTGGTATTATGAATATTGGTAGTGTAAAAGGTTATATTGTGAACAGTGATATATCGGTGCTAATGATCTCTCAACCAAAATTGTATATTAAGTTTGTATTTTGAACAATTATTATGTTTTAACTTGACATTTGGATATTGTTGATTGTGACTTGCTATTTCTATGTATTTGCTTTTCTTATATGGGCATTCTATTTTGAAAGAGGACTTTTAGCTATATATACTAGTGCTATTCGACAGTACTAACATCCCTTTTGCCGGCGGCGCTGCATCTTTAATGGATGCAGGTGGTTCTACAGCAGGCGATATTGATCAGTAATAGCAGTACACCCTTTTCAGTTGATTTGGCGAGCCCCACTTCATTTCGGGGTCATGCATCTTTTGTTCCTCATGTACTGTGTTTTGAGGTATAGCCGGGGCCTTGTTGCCGACATTCACATATTACTCTTCTATTGTACTTAGAGGCTCCGTAGACAGGTTGTGGGTTGTGGTTGATGTTCGGAATTGAACTACAAATGTTGGTATTTGGAAATCACGTTTTTCATTAATTCTAGTAACTCATAATATTTTTGAAATTATGACCGAAGTTGCTAATGGAATGAATGGGAGTTGTTAATAAAATATTTTCAGTGTTTGATTAATTGAGTGCATCTCCTTTTTATTCATGGATGAGTTTGGGTAGAAGAAAATCTAATAGGCTTGCTATGCCGGGTTCAATCGGTTGAGCACCGGTCGCGCTCCCCGAGTTTGGGGCGTGACAACTGCCTCCAGTATAATGCCTTATAGGGAGCCATCTGAATGCTCAACTGGTAGCTGTTGTTGTAGGCAAACTCCTCAAACGTCAAGAACTGATCCCAAGAAACCCCGAAATCCATAACGCAAGCGCGAAACATATCCTCCAATATCTGTATAGTGCGCTCGGACTGCCCATCCGTCTAGGGATGAAATGTTGTATTCAACTCCACTCGCGTGCCTAACTAATGTTGTATGGCCCTCCAGAAGTGCGAGGTGAACTGCGTACATCAATCAGAAAATATAGACACAGGCACACCGTGAAGACGGACGATCTCGCGGATATAGATCTTAGCTAACCGCTCTACAGAATAGGCGACTGTCACTTGAATAAAATGTGCCGATTTGGTCAACCTGTCCACAGTGACCCATACCGCGTCGAACTTCTTCTGAGTACGTGGGAGTCCAACAACAAAGTCCATAGTTATATGCTCCCACTTCCACTCAGGAATCTCTAGCCTCTAAAGCAAACCACCCGGCCTCTGATGCTCGTACTTTACTTGCTAAAAATTTAGACACCGAGCTACATATGCAACTATATGTTTCTTCATCCTACTCTACCAATAATGCTGCCCCAAGTCCTGATATATCTTAGCGGTACCCAGATGAATAGAATATCGAGAACTGTGGGCCTCCTCAAGAATCAACTCACGAAGCCTATCCACATTGGGCACACAAATTCTACCCTCCTTCCTCAAAACCGCATCATCTCCAATAGTAACCTATTTGGCACCACCATGCCGCACCGTGCCCTTGAGGACAAGCAAATGGGGATCATCATACTGATGCGATTCTATAAGGAAAACAGGGCAACTGTGCAAGCTAGCACATGACTGGGCTCTGAAATATATAACCTCACGAAGTGATTGGCCAAAGCCTGAACATCTACTGCAAGCAGCCTCTCGCCAAATTGTATATATGCAAGGCTACCCATACTCATTGCCTTTCTACTCAAGGCATCGACCACCATATTGACCTTCCCGGGATGATACAAAATGGTGATATCATAGTCTTTCAATAGCTTCAACCACCTCTTCTGCCTCAACTTGAGACCCTTTTGCCTGAACAAATACTGTAGACTCCGATGATCTGTGAATACCTCGCATGACATGCCATAAAGATAGTGCCTCTAAATCTTCAGCGCATGAATAATGGCTGCCAACTCTAAGTCATGGACATGGTAATTGTTCTCATGAACCTTCAACTACAGCGACGCGTATATAATCACCCTGCAATTGTGCATCAATACTACACCGAGCCCAATACGAGATGCATCACAATACACTGTGTAGGATCCTGTACCTATGGGCAACACCAACACTGGCGCCGTAGTCAAAGCAGTCTTGAGCTTCTGAAAGATCAACTCACACTCATCCGACCATCTAAACGGGGCTCCCTTCTGGGTAAATCTAGTCAATGGGGCTACTATGGATGAATAGCCCTCCACGAATCGGCGACAATAACCTGCCATTATGGATCTCTGTAGCTGAAGTAGGTCTAGGCCAGTTTTGAACTGCCTCAATCCTCTTAGGACACACCTTTATGCCCTCTGCCGATACAACATGACCCAGAAAGTCGACAAAGTCTAACCAAAACTCACATTTTGAAAACTTTGCATATAACTGCTATCTCTCAAAGTTTGAAGTACAATCCGAAGATGTTGCTCCTGCTCCCCTCGACTGCGGGAGTATATGAAGATATCATCAATGAATACAATCACAAAATAATCCAAGCAGGGCTTGAACACCCGGTTCATAAAATCCATAAATGTTGTTGGGGCATTTGTCAACCCAAATGACATCACTAGGAACTCATAATGCCCAAATCGAGTCTGAAAAGCCGTCTTAGGGACTTATGATGCCCTAATCTTCAACGGATGGTAGCCAAATCTCAAATCAATATTTGAAAACACCCTGGCACCTTGAAGCTGATCAAATAAGTCATCAATCCTTGCAACGGATACTTGTTATTGATAGTGACTTTGTTTAATTGTCGATAGTCTATACACATCCTCATCGACCCATCTTTCTTCTTCACGAATAACACGGGAGCACCCTAGGGCAAGACAATAGGTCTAATGAAGCCCTTATTAAGCAAATCTAGTAATTGCTCCTTCAATTCATTCAACTCTGGCGGGACCATATAGTATGGCGGAATTGAAATGGGCTGAGTGCTTGGAGCCAAATCGATACAGAAGTCAATATCTTTATCGGGTGGCATCCCTGGCAGCTCTAGAAACGCACGAACAACTGGTACTAAATCTATGGAAGGAACACCCGCACTAGAATCGCGGACATAGTCCAAATAAGCTAGACATCACTTCTCGACCATACGTCAAGCCTTCACATAAGAACTAACTCTACTGCTAGAGTGGACATGAGTCCCTCTCCATTCTAATCGAGGCAAGCCCGACATGGCTAAGGTCACCGTCTTGGCATGACAGTCCAATATAGCATGAAAAGGTGACACCCAATCCATACCGAAGATAACATCAAAATCTACCATATCATTAAGTAGAAGATCTACGCTAGTCTCAAAACTCCTGATAGTAATCATACACGAGCAATTGACGTGATCTACAACAATAGAATCTCCCACCGACATGGATACATACACAAGAGCACTTAAAGAATCACGAGGCATAACTAGATATGAAGCAAAATAGGATGACACGTAGGAATAAGTAGATCCTGGATCAAATAGAAATGAAGCATCTCTTTGGCAAACAGGAACAATATATGTATTAACGACGTCAGATGACTCGACCTCAAGCCTAGTTGGGAAAGCATAACATCGGGGGTGGGCCCCACCACTATGAACTACATCTCTAGAATGGCCTCTAGCTGGCTGGCCTCCACCTCTAACGGCCTGACCTCCACCTCTGGCTGCTGACCCCTACCTCTAGCTGATGAGAAGGTGGTGGAGCAACCGGTGCTGGAACTATGGCACGAGAAATCTGTTGTGGCATGCCGCCCAATAATCTCAGACAGAACCCCCTGATATGACCAATACCACCACACTCAAAACATCATCCTGCTGTTGTGGCTGCTGAAGCTGAAGCTGACTTGAACAGGCCGAATAACCACGGTGATAGCTCTGAATCGGAGGTGCACTAGTAGGAGTAGATGGTGCATTGTAGGCTAGCTGTCCAAAATGAGACACATAGGGACCACGACTCCATGAAGCACTGTGAGATGCCTGAAGCGCTGCCTCCAGATGATCCCTGCCTCCAGATGATCCACCACTGAAACTACCGGAATGACGATGCCTCTTATCTGACATCGGCCCCCTCTCTTGAGCACGAACCAACTCGATCCATCTAGCAATATCTACGGTCATCTAGAAAAAAATATCACTCCCTATCTCCTTGGCCATCTGAAGCCTGATAGTGTAAGTGAGCCCATCAATAAATCTCCCCACTCTCTCCCTCTCAGTAGGAAGCAAGATAGTGGCATGACGAGCTAGGTCCAAAAATCGAGTCTCGTACTGGGTAACACTCACACTACCCTGCGAAAGATGCTCAAATTGCCTGATGTACTCCTCTCTCTGGGTGACAGGAATGAACTTCTCTAGAAATAGCTGTGAGAACTTATCCCAGGTAAATGCAGGTGACCCAGCTAGTCTAGTCAAAATATAATCTCTCCACCATGTCCGGGTGGACCCAGTCATCTGAAATGCTGCAAAATTGACCCTATTAGTCTCAACTATACCCATGTTACTCAACACCTCGTGGCAACGATCCAGAAAATCCTATGGGTCTTCAGAAGATGCACCACTAAAATGAACAGGAAAGAGCTTGGTGAATTATCCAACCTAAACATAGAAGACAAAGCGACATATCACCAACTTGTGCTACAACAACCGACTGAACTACCCCAACTGGCGGGGTTGCTGGAGTCTGATACCGGGGAGCCATCTGCTCCGGCGTGTGAGTAGCAGAAGTCTGTGCTCTTCCCCCAGCCCGAGAGATGGCTGGGGCCACCAGGAATGTACCGGTCTAGGCCACACTCTCCATAAGGCCCACTAAACGGACTAGAGCATCCTAAAGCACTAGAGTGGCTATGCAACCCTCCGGAACCTAAGCTGGTCCGACGGGTACAATCTGAAATGGAACCTCCTCCCTAAAATCCACCTAAGGCTCCACTGCGAGTGCTGCTACTTGAGCTCTAGGGTGAGCTCTGCCTCTACCTCTGCCTCTGCCTCGGCCTCTAGCACGACCTCGACCGCGACCTTTACCCCTAGTTGTAGCTGCCACAGGGGGTTCTGGCTCCTGTCTGATTTTAGATGCCGGGCGGGTTCTCGCCATCTATGAGAGAACAAGATTGGAAGGGTTCAATCATCAATGATAGAATAAAAATCGCACGACAGAGTAAGAAAGAAGTGACATTTTTCCTAAACTCCATAGCCTCTGGATGATAAGTGTAGACGACCTGGAATCCCAACCCTCGAGGCCGTGATAGCGCCTAATATTTCACTTGCTAGGCAAGCCAATGTTAGAGTAGTTTATAGCCATGTTTAATAAATCAAATTAAGTGATATCAATTAAACATAAAAAACTAAAATAAAGTGCGAAAAGTCATAACAACCAAAATATCAAAATACAACACCGGATCTAGTGTCACAAGTGCACGAGCGAGTAGAATAATACAGATAATGGTCTGAATGAAAGTAAAACTGTCTGAAAAGAAATAAACAGCTAGGATAAAGTAGAAGGGGATTTCTGGGCTACGAACGCCGAGCAGTTGTACCTCAAGTCTCTGTCAGATGTTCGATCCGATCAATCTACTGACCGCCACTGGGACCGAGTCCAAAGTCTGCAAAGGAAGTGCAGAGTATAGTATGAGTACAACCGATCCCATGTAGTCTGTAAATGTCGAGCCGAACTTCGACGAAGTAATGACGAGGCTAAGGCGGGTTACTTACAATAAGTTGTATGCAATATAATAATAATGACAGGAAAGAAAGTACAGGAAAATAAAGAAGTTAACTCATGACAATAACCTCAATCCTCGAAAACTAGTAAAACCAGAAATACCAATCTTCAGAATCTCGTATGAAAATACCGGAACTAACACAATACAACAAGGAATACAAACACACAATTTGTTACGGCGTGCATCCCCATCCCATCGTACATACACGATCCTCCCTTAATTCACCATATCAATATTAATAATAACAAGTAATATCTATATAATCAGAATTAATATCATAATCCTCCCTTCATCATATCAATCCTCCCTTATTTTACCTGTTGCAACGTGCAACCCGATCCCACTGTATCAATACCAATCTTCCCTTATTGCACCTATTGCGGGGTGCAACTCGATCTATAAGAAACATTAATAAAAAAAATAAATTTTTCAACTCAATTCACAAGAATCTCTACGAATAAAGAATATGAAAGCAAAGCAATAAAGGATCCTCGTACCAACTCAAGAAATGCGACAAATATACTAAGCAGCAAGACAAGCCAAATATATGACAGTCAAAGTGTACAAGGGAGACAATTAAGGCAAGTGGCAATTAAATCATGGAAGCATAGGAGAAACTAAAATTTTAATACGAGAATAATAAATGACAAGTACCAAATTAAGGCATAGGAAACCATTAAGGCATGTAACAGTTAAGACATGGAATAAAATAATTAATGAAATACGGAAAAGCATGGAAACAAGTATTTTGACAGCGTATATACACTCGTCACCCCGCATATACGCCTCTACACATTAATTTCACATAGCACATAGCTCGGGGTTCCTAATTCCCTCAAATCAAGGTTAGACCCAACCCGCAAGCAAATCAAAGCTCTACCGGGGCCTTTCTCTAAAATCCGCCTCCAAGCCAATCGAATCTAACCAAAATCGACTTGACAACATCAAAATATGCTAGGGAAATCAATTACAAGACATAAAGTTAAGATCTTTACACTTTTATCAAAACCTCAATAAACGTCAACCCCGGGCTCGCTTGGTCCAAATTCGAGATTCGGACCAAAACTCATTTACCCATTCACCCCCGAGCTCGATTATGTAATTAATTTTAAAATCCGACCTCAATTTGAGGTCTAAATCCCAAATTTGCAAAACCCCCCAATTCTTCCCAAATCCCTAGTTTTCTACCATGAAGGAACATAGATTAACGCTACAAATTAGTGAGTGATGATCAATATGGAAGAAAACAAGTTAAAGTACACTAACCTATGAAAGGGTGATGAAATTACTCTTCCAAATCGCCTCTAGGCCGAGCTTGAAATGATGGTGAAAAATGGGTGAAATTCCGATTTTTAGAAGTTTATATGACTGTGCGTCACGTGTTCATCGCGTTCGCGAGAAACCTGACGCATTCGCAAAACACTCTACACGTTCGCGTAGGCTTAGCCAACCTCTCTTTTGCGTTCGCGAGCCTGGCCTCGCGTTCGCGTAGAGTAGGCTCCATTCCCATCCCCGCCTCTCTAACACTACACGTTCGCGATGGAGTGGCCGCGTTCACGAAGGGAAGATGCCCTACTGCTCCACGTTTGCGATGAGTAAGTTCACCCCAGTCCGCAAACTACTCTTAGCGATCGCGGGAGTATCTTCGTGATCACGGGAGTATCTTTGGGATCACGAAGAACCATTCACCAGAAAACAACAGAAACTAAACCAGGATTTTTCCTAAGTTCAGGGCTCTAAACCAAACATGCGCACAAGTGTGAAAACATCATAAGAACTCGCTCGCGCGATCAAAACACCAAAATAACACATAGAACTACAAATCGGTCACCAAAACGAACGCAATTTTCAATGAAACTTAAGAACATGCAATTTTGCAACCGGACGTCCGAATCACGTCAAATCAACTCCGTTTTGCACCAAATTTAGCAGACAAGTTATAAATACTGTAATGAACTAATACCAAAATCCGGAACCAAAATATGAATATGGTAACAACAAAGTCAAACTACGGTCAAATTTAGGAATTCTTTAAACCATTAAACTTCTAGTTTTCAACGATTTTTGATAATTCAAGTTAGGGACTTCTGAATTCGATTCCGGTCCTACGCCCAAGTCCAAAATCACTATACGGACACATCGGGACCGTCAAAACACTGATCTGGGTCTGTTTACACAAAATATTGACCGTAGTCAACTCTAATGAGTTTTAAGGCACGATTTCATATTTTTATCAATTTTCTCATAAAAACCTTCCAGAAAAAGGACACAGACTGTGTGCGCAAATCGAGAAAGGATAAACGAAGCTATTCGAGGTCTCGGAATACAAAAATGAAGGGTAAAGCTATAAATGACCCATCGGGTCATCACATCTATCTTTTATAGAAATTTTAGAGTTTGTTACTTTCTGGCTAAGTCACACTCCTCTATAAATAGAAGGGTTTTATTCCATTGTAATTCATTCCAAATCAATAAGAGTTCTCTCTCTCTATTGTTTTATTGCCCGTTCAACACAATTACAGTCATTCATAAAGCCGATAGCCAATCAACCTGGACATAATATAAAAATTTAAATGTTAAAAGGTCCAAAAATATAATCACAAAAGCGAATAAAATATTGTTGACGACTAAATTGTTTACACTTATTAATCAACAATAAATATTGTAAAGTATCTTTAAATTAATAATACCTATTTTATTAAAATATAAATGATATAATACATAATAGTAATTAGTAATATTAAACTAATAATAATTTAGTATTAAATATTTATAAATTATATTAGTCCTACTATTTTAATTAATTAAAATAACTTTCATATTTTAATAAACAAGTATTACGATTAATTTAATAATTTAGTCTTAAATTCATAATTATATTACCTTTATTGCTTTAATTAGCCAAAATTAGTTTTTACAATTTAATGGACAAAGTATTATAATTTATTATAGTAATAATATATTTGCTAATCATATTTTATTACATTTAATTATGTCACGACCCTAAATCTACCTTAAGGATCATGATGGCACCTAGATTCAAAAATTAGGCAAGCTGATCACTTACCACAGTTAAAGCAATTAAACATGATATTATGAAGCATAATTTAATATATATAATAAATAAAGGTGATACAAGCCTACGCGACAATAATCACAATAATACTCCCAAGACTAGGTAGTATGGAGTCACGAACTCTACTGAATACATAAAAAATAACTCAAAATACAATATTGTTCGGATAGAGAATTGACAGTAATAATGTAAGGAAAGGACTCCAAGGGACTGCGGCGATCGAGCAGCTCTACCTTGAATACTCGCGATCAACAAGCTAACATTGCCTAGGTCCACAGCCTCCAACACATGGATCTTCACAAAAATGTGCAGAAGTGTAGCATGAGTACACCACAATCGATACCCAGTATGTATCAAGACTAACTTTAGTGGAGTAGTGACGAGGTACAAGTAAAGACACCTACCAGACATAATAACTTGTGCAGAATATTAGTGCAAAGCTAATAATGGAAGCAAGGAACCATAAATGGGCAATAAGGAATAAGCATGTGATAAAAATAGTAAAGTGATCAAAACACAATTAAAGTACCAGCGAAACCAATTAAGGAAAACAAATGACAACCAAATAATCATGTTGCTCTAACACAAGGTTCACAACAAAATTACTCTGAGGTGCCACGCCTCATAACCACGAGCCACGAGTCAGAAACGAGCAATCATATACACATGGAACCTCACGTCCACATTATCAATCACAACTGCACGAATAACCTACGTGCCAATATCTTAATCTGCCCGGTGGTCACTAGCTCACTATCACAATCTGTCCTACGTGGTCACAAGCTCAATAACACATTGAAAGCAGATATATCGGAATACATGGGCATGATCAATGAATATCAAGTTTCATACTCCTGAAATGGTATAAATGACATGTTATGGTGTATGCATGCGCAAGTGTACATTACAACCCAAGTCAACAAGTAATACCAAAGACATCAAGTAGCCCATTGGAAATAACATAACGAGTCACGTAATATGCATGAAAATCACACCATCAGATGAATATCATCAATAATGTGCTCCCAGACTATCACATATCATCCCTAACATAGCCACTCTTATCTTTCCGCATTGACAATATCATAATAGCCACACGTATCGCTTTGCCCAGACAATAACACAATAGCCACACGTATCACTCCACCTAGAAAATATACCAATAGCCACTTGTATTACTCTGCACAATCAACAATAGTGAGATGACAAACTTTATGCTCCGCATAGAAACAATCAATCCACACAACAAATTCACATGTGCAAAAATCAAAACAACACGATATATCAACTCGTACCACACGTTCACATAGGCCACAACATTTCCAAAACAAGAATACCAATGTCACCAAAACACATAGCCCACGGTTATACCACAATGCGTGAAAGAATCTCAATAACAACAGAATGAAACGAGAAATAACTCAACAATAAAGACACTCCATAAAACAACAACTTCAACTAAAATAGGTTAATACCTCTCGATAACTTCAACTTCAATTACTTGCTTACTAATAAACTTAACAATGAAAGGCATGGCATGTAGTAACAACCTCAATTAAATACATATAAGAGTTACTCGACAACGAAAGATAGAACATATACTAACAACGTTAATTAAAGCATATAAGAATAAACTTGACAATGGAATAGAGAACATGTAATGACAAATTCAATTAAATGCATATATAAGAAACCTAAGAGTTTAAACCGGTCAATTTCCACATATAAGATCATGTACACCCTCGTCACCTCATGTACACATCTTCCACGTAATCCAAATAGTGCTTAAACCAAATCCTACAGAGTATTTTTCCCTACACAAAGTTAGAAAATATACTTGCCTTAAAGAAGCTAAATCAATACACTAAGAAGCCCTACCCGTGTGAAACAACCTCCAGACGGATCAAATCTAGCAAAAATAACTTTATATCATAAATAAAAGCCCTAGGAAATACTTTTGGATAATAACGCTTTGATCTTTAATGACAACCGTAAAGTAAATCCCGGGACCACACCTCATAACTCCACAAAACTCACAATATATGAACACACATTCCATTACGAGTCCAACCATACCAAAATCATCCAATTCCGACCTCAAATCGGCCTTCAAATCATCAATTTATATTTTAGAAACGTTTTTACTAAACCCTCAATTTCTCCAATTCAAATCATCAATTAAATGATAAAAACAAGGATAGAATCATGAAATATAACCATATCCGAGTCAAAAATACTTACACCAATCCAAATCATTAAAATCCCCTCCAATATCGCCGAAATCCAGCTCTATAACTCAAAATTTGATAAAATAACAAAAGCCCCCGAAATAGAGTACTATATAGGTCTCCCAAGGGGTCCCCTTCGCGATCGCGAAGAACAAATCAAAAGCTACAAAAACACATACTACGTGAATGCGGTCTGAAGCCCGCGAACGCGACCCCCAAATACTCTAGCTTACGCGAACGCAATTTAGGGTACGCGAACGCGAAAGCTTACATTTGGCACGCTTCTAGCTCTACCTCTATGCGATCACGAAGCAAGGGACACGAACGCGATGTGAAATTTCCCAGCCACCAAAAATACACTCCGCGATCATGAACGTCCTTCCGCAACTGCGGTGAACTGCAGAACATCAGAAAAACCAACAACTCCAAAATATGAAGAAATGACCCGTAGCCCATCTGAAACACACCCGAAGCCCCCAGGACACCATCCAATCACACCAATCAGTCCCAAAACATAAATCGGACCTACTCAAGGAATCAAATTACACCAAACAAAATCAAAACTATGAATCGCACCTCAATTCAAGACTAATGAACTTTCAACTCCCAGAACTCACGTCGAACCATATCAAATCAATTCGGAATGACATCAAATTTTTCATGCAAGCCCAAAATGACACAAAGAAACAATAACAACTCCTGGAACCACAATCGGAATCTGATATCAACAATGTCAACTCCCGGTCAAACCTTCCAAACCTTCAACTTCCAACTTTCGCCAAAAAGTATCAAATCAACCTACGGACCTCCAAATCCTATTTCGTACATACTCTTAAGTCCAAAATCACCATACAAAGCTATTCAAATAATCCAAATACCATTTCAGAGTTGTCTACACAAAAGTCAAACTCTGGTCAACTCTTACCACTAAAGCTTCTAAAATAAGAATCATTCTTCCAAATCAATCCTGAATCATTCGAAAACCAAAAACGACCATAAATGCAAGTACAAATGCTTATTACGAAGCTACTGAGACCTTAAATCACCCAATAGAACGCTAAATCTCAAAGTGACCGGTCAGGTTGCTACAATTTATGACTAATTAAGTCTAATTAATTTGATTATAAAAGGGGTCAAAAACTCAAAATAAAGGCTACAATTGCAAATGTCCAATTAAACTCAATGTGGCTTCAAGTTAAAATCCCTACCCAGCCAATATGGCCCAAAAACGCAAGA
>AWOL01S0039146.1:13496-82252 GCA_000715115.1 Nicotiana otophora | reverse complement strand
CCCCCCCCTCCCCCCATCTCTGCCCGGTTAGAAATTCATGCCAATCCACGGTGCGCCTTATCACCTTTTTCCAGCACTCACACGAGAAGAACAAACGATCCATAATTACACTTATTCTAGATTTCATCTCAATCATTGGATAAAAAGGATCCAACGATCATTATTTTTTTCCATAATTAACTCGTTATTGGTTTTTTTCCGCAAAAATCCAGAGTCGTTGATTAAATGATCCAAAAGCTCATATTTTGTCTCTCACTTTAAACCAACAAACCCTCACTAACCCTAATCATTTCCCCACATACCCGCCACCCTCATTTCCTCTTTCTATCTATTTTCTCTCAATCTCGCAATCCTCTATCAATCTCAGGCCTTGCATAAATTCGTGCAATGTCACTCAAATCGCCCATTTTGCCCGCGCATCCTGCCGATTACTTTCCCCTTTCATCAATATAATTCAAACCCCCAAATCAAAAAACCTAGAAAAAAATATGCAACCTAGAATATCATCAGTTCCTTCTTCGTTCGTTCAAATCAAGCATGCATGGCCATCGATCTTCAACCTCATCATCATTATTCATTGTCCAAAGGTGAATTGCAGTAACCTCTAGGCATGGATCTCTGACCGATTGTCCTTTACTTCTTGATAAACTCTGATTGTGCTAAGGTAAAAAATCTCCACTAATTTCCCCTACCATTTATTCTGATTTTCCCCTTTTGCTATCATCATCGTGCACTCGTCATTCTCTACTACTGCATGAACTCAAGTGTAACCCCAGTGGCTTGAATGCCACTATAAATAGAGCATTGAATACTCACACCTAACACCTAACATAACAACACCAAAAATACACTAAAAATGAAGAAGAGCATTAAAATTCGAACTTTCTGCTAAGTTTAAGTTCAGGTAGTACTTATCTAATTTCTCCTTTCTCTTTCTTTCATTTCTGTTTGAGTTCAACCACTGTGAGTTGATCATTGTGCATTTTGGGTTATTAAACGACAAATTGTAATCTTTAATTGATTTTATAATGACCCGGCCGGTCGTTTTGATAGTTGTAACCCCGTTCCCCCATTTACTACTCTATTTGTGCTTTATAGCTATTATATCACTTATCGGGTTAGTTGGTTCGGGTCCGGAGAGAATTCAGAGTGAAATGAGATATTTAGTCTCCTACATCAAAAGCTTAAGTTGAAAAAGTTAACTGGGTATTGATCTATATGTAAACGACCTCGGATTTGAATTCTGATGATTCCAGTAGCTCCTTATGGTGATTTGGAACTTAGGAGCGTGTCCAAAAAATCATTTGGAGGTCCATAGGGGAATAAGGCTTGAAATGGCGGAAGTTGAATTTTTGGAAAGTTTGACCAGGGGGTTGACTTTTCGATATCGGGGTTAGATTCTGATTTTGGAAGTTACAGTAAGTTCATGGTGTCATTTATGACTTGTGTGAAAAGTTTGAGGTCAATCGGACGTGATTTGATAGGTTTCAGCGTCATTTGTAGAATTTAGAAATTTTGAAGTTTCTTAGGCTTGAATACATGTGTAATTCGTGTTTTCGATGTTGTTGGAGGTGATTTGAAGATTCAATTAGGTTTGTATGATGTTATAAGAATTGTTGGTATGCTCAGTTGAGGTCCCGGGAGCCTCGGGTTGATTTCGGGTGGTTAACGGACCAAAGTTCGAAGTTGAAGAATTGTTGAAGGTTTGCAACTCCTGGTGTAATCACATCTGCGGAATGGGGACCGTATATGCGAGCTCGCAGAAGCAAGAAAAGGGACCGCAGAAGCGGCCAGGGATGCTTTGGTCAGAGAGCGCAGAAGCGGCCATATGCGCACATAAGCGACTTGCGTAGAAGCGCAAACAGGCGCACAGATGCGGGCAAAGGCGCAGATGCGTGGGTTTTTCCGCACATGCGGTTGGCGTAGAAGCAGGCAAGGGGCGCACCTGTAAGACTGCAGAATCGGCCAAGTTGTCGCAGGTGCGGAAGGCCTTGGCAGAGTCATTAAATGCGAGATTTCGCGATTTTTACTAATTTCAACATTTTTGAGCTCGGATGTTTTGAGTGGAGTTTTCAAGGGGATTCTTGAGGTAAGTTCCTTGTATTCGTTTTTCTTAAATAATTATGTTTCCCCACTGATTTTCAACCTAGATCTGTTTTGGAGGTGTACATTGGGGGTTTGAGGCTAGGGATTTGAAGAGTTGGTTTTGTGAATTTGAATGACCAATTGGTGTCGGATTGTAATAAATTTGGTATGGTTAGACTCGTGAGTGAGTGGGCTTTCGGATTTTGTGACATTTGTCGGTTTTCGAGACTTGGGCCCGGGGCCCGGGTTTGGGCCGATGTCGTATTTTGGCTATAATTTCGTATTTTTCTTGTGGAATTGATTCCTTTAGCCTATATTCATTGTATTGTACTGCTTGTGGCTAGATTCAGCACGTTTGGAGACCGATGTTAGGGGCTAGGGCATTTTGGAGTAGAGTTTAGCCAAGGTTGAGGTAAGTAACACTTTCAATCTTGGTTTGAAGGGTTCGAAACCCCGAATTATGTGTTATGTGATTGGTATTGTGGTGACGCACATGCCAAGCGACGAGCGTGCGGGCGCGCACCGTGAGAATTGTGGCCTGGTTGACTCCATGGCACTGTATAGTGGTTCTATATTGTTGATATTTGTGTTTTCATCATGTGATAAAGTAATTGAGTTGTCAATCATGCTAGATATTATGTTTAAGCTTTGTGCCAGTACCTTTGGGACCCATAGTGGTCGTTTCTTGCTTTCACCTTACTGGTTTCATTGATATTACTTACTCAGCCATATTTATTCATTTCATATCATACCTCAGTCTCATTTGTTATTTATTGATACATTATATCATTGTTTCGGGATAGTTTTATTGTGAGCCCGTGAGTGAGACTGGAGAGATTGATGACTGAGTGAGGACGAGACCCTGATTATGCGTGACCATTATGGGATCGGGCTACACATCGTAGCGGGTATACTGATTTTATGATAGCGCTTGGGCTGAAGGAGCCCCTCCGCAATCTGCACACACCCCTAGTGAGTGCGGTTGATATTATTGAAGGATGGATCTTACCTAGACATGGATCTTATCCGAAGCATTTTTATATCTGGAGATGGATCTTCTCTACGGGATGGATTTTCCCTACTCGATACTGGGTGACTGATGGTCAGTGATGCATATAATTCGGGATGGATCTTTCCTGGGTCGTTTGAGCCATATACAGTACCGAGTGATTGAGAATTTGAGAGTGTGAGCACATGAGTCTATTAGCATGGTGCATCACATACAGCATGTGCATTGGCATGGTAGAAGTAGAGGAGTTATACGTTTCATATCATTCAGATTGAACCATAGTTTGGGTTTGTAACTTACTGAGTTGGTTGTACTCACGCTACACCCCGCACCTCGTGTGCTGCCTACAGTTTTGGTTAGGAGACTATCGAGGTAGATGTATGGCATTCACAGGCCTTGACTCTCCCTCATTATCTTTATTTGTACTTCAGTTTTTACTGCTTAGACATTATAGTAGACTGTATTATGACATAGATTCTCATGTACTCGGTGACACCACGATATTTGGGAGTGATTTGTATTGCGTTGTGGTTTTATTTCGATTTTAAATGGTTTCTTAAATATTTACTGCTTACATTTTATTTTCAAAGTTTTTACTGGGTGATCATGGCTGAGTAGTTGGCTTGCCTAGCTCCACAATAGGCGCTATCACGACGGTTGCTTTTGGGGTCGTGATAAGTTAGTATCAGAGCCTAGGTTACATAGGTCCCATGAGTCATGAGCAGGTTTAGTAGAGTCTTGCGGATCGGTACGGAGACGTCTGTACTTATCTTCGAGAGGCTGCCAAACCCTTAGGAAACAATTTCACTTTCTTGTACTCTATCGTGTGAATTTGTTGATTCCGGAAACAAATTTTTTGTTATTTTATTCTCTCATAGATGGTGAGTACACATACTACTGGACAGGATGGACAGCCACCAGTACCACCAGCTAGGGACACGAGAGTCTAAGGTCACGGTAGAAGCCGTGGCAGGGGCAGAGGTACAACTAGGGCAGCCCATGTAGACCCACCAGTTGCTCCCGCTCAGGCACCAGCTGTGCCCATTATGATTGGCCCAGATATTGACAGTTTGCACTGGCCTTGCTCAGGTGGTTTCGCCTCAGGCCGCACCAGCCACTTCTCAGGTCGGGGGAGGTATTCATACCCCTATTGCCCGTACACCGGATTAGGTAGTGCAGGGACTTCAGATACTGGGGGAATTATCAGCCCAACCGGTTGCAGCTGCTCAAGCCCCGGTAGTCCCCGTTATGGCATACGATGAGCAGAGGAGGATTGAAAGATTTGGGAGGCTTCGACCTCCATCATTTAGTGGTGCTGAGTCAGAGGATGCTCAGGGTTTTCTCGATAAGTGTGAGCGGATGCTTCTAACAGTAAGTATTCTGGAGACCAGTAGGCTCCCGTTCACTACTTTTTAGTTTTCTGGGGCTGCCTTCATATGGTGGGAGGCTTATGAGAGGTGCAGGCCAGTCGGTGCATCACCACTTACATGGCCGGAGTTCTCTATTCTCTTCTTGGAGAAGTTCATGCCACAGTCTCGTATAGAGGAGCTGCGTAGACAGTTTGAGCAGCTTCGCCAGGATGGCATGTCTCTAACGTAGTACGAGATGAGGTTTTTTGATTTGGCTTGTCAAGTAGTTTGGCTAGTTCCCACTGATAGGGGGAAGATTCGGAGGTTCGTCGATGGCCTCACATATCAATTGCGGTTGCTTATGACTAGAGAGAGGATATCTGGTGCTACTTTTGATAAGGTAGTCAATAGTGCTTGGTAGATAGAGATGGTCTGCGGTCAGGAGCGGGGTGAGAGGGAGGCCAAGAGGCCTCATGGATCAGGTGATTTCAGCGGTGTTCATTTAGGGGGTTAGTTTAATCGTGGAAGGGGCCACCCTTACAGACACGCTCAAACGGGTCATCCAGTTCATCGTGGTGCATCAACCAGCGATGGTTCATATAGTTCATATGGTTCATTGGGTCCAGTCATCTCTCAATGCCCTACCAGCTAAGAGTACATCCCATGCAACTTCAGTTTAGGGCTCATCGGCACCGGGTTCTTCTAGCGGGTATTCTGGTGCTCGGGGTTCTATCTAGTCCCCACCGCCATTCGTAGGGAGGGTTGTTTCGAGTGTGGAGATATAGGTCACGTTAAAAGGTATTGTCCCCGCCTTACAGGAGGTCTAGCTCAGTAGAGGAGTCAACCAATGACTTCAGCTCACGTTACATTACCACCCGCTCAGCCAGCTCGCAGTGGAGCCCAGTCAGTTAGGGGTCGCCCTAGAGGGGGAGGCCGATCAGGTGGTGGGCATGCCCGATTCTATGCTATTCCTACCAGACCAGATGTTGTCGCTTCAGACGCAGTGATCACAGGTATTGTCTCAGGTTTCACTTATTCATATGTATCATCGTATTTCGCTCATCATTTGGATATGCCCCGTGAGTCCTTTGTTTTATTTGTTCATGTCTCTATGCCGGTTGGCGATACTATTATTGTGGACCGTGTATATCGATCGTGTGTAGTGACCATTGGGAGTTTGGATACTAGAGTTGATCTCTTATTGCTTAGCATGGTTGATTTTGACGTGATCTTAGGTATGGATTGGATGGCGATGCCGGGATAGCCGAAGATTAAGTGGAAAGGTTCTCTAGACTATGTTCCCAGCAGGGTGATTTCATATTTGAAGGCCTAGCGGATGGTTGGGAAGGGTTGTTTATCTTATTTGACCTTTGTGAGGGATGTTAGTGCTGATGCTTCTTCTATTGATTCTGTTCTGGTGGTGCGGGAATTTTCGGATGTGTTTCCTGTAGACTTGCCGGGCATGCCACCCGACAGGGATATTGACTTCGGTATTGACTTGGTGCCGGGAACTCTACCCACTTCTATTTCACCATATCGTATGGCACCAGCTGAGTTGAAGGAATTGAAGGAGCGGCTTGAGGAACTCCTTGATAATGGGTTTATTAGGCCTAGCATGTCACCTTGGGGTGCACCAGTGTTGTTGGTGAAGAAGAGGAATAGTACTATGAGGATGTGCATTGATTATAGGCAGTTGAACAAAGTCGCAATCAAGAACATGTATCCTTTGCCGCGTATTGATGATCTATTTGAAAATCTTTAGGGAAGCGAGGGTGTTCTACAAGATTGATTTAAGGTTAGGGTATCACCAGTTGAAGATTCGGGACTCGGATATTTTTAAGACCGCTTTCATAACCCATTATATGGTTATTATGAGTTTCTTGTGATGTCTTTTTGGCTGACCAATGCCCCAACATCATTTATGAAACTCATGAATAATGTGTTTTAGCCTTATCTAGACTCATTTGTTATAGTGTTCATTGATGACATCCTGGTGTACTCTCGTAGCCAGGAGGAGCATGCCCAACATTTAAGGATTGTGTTGCAACGGTTGAGGAAGGAGAAACTTTATGTTAAGTTCTCCAAGTGTGAGTTTTGGCTCAGCTTAGTGGCATTCTTGGGGCACGTGGTGTTCAGTGAGGATATTCAGGTGGATTCGAAGAAGATAGAGGCAGTTCAGAGTTGGCCCAGGTCGTCCTCAGCTACAGAGATTCAGAGCTTTCTCGGCTTTGCCGGTTATTATCGTCGCAATGTGGAGGGTTTCTCACCTATTGCATCGCCCTTGACCAAACTGACCCAAAAGGGTCCTCTTTTCAGGTGGTTGGATGAGTGTGAGGAGAGCTTTTAGAAGCTCAAGACTGCCTTGACCACAACTCCAGATCTAGTTTTGCCATCAGCTTCAGGCTCTTATATAGTGTATTGTGATGATTCTCCGATCGGCATTGGGTGTGTGTTGATGTAGGAGGGTAAAGTGATTGTTTATGCTTCGTGCCAGTTGAAGCCTCATGAGAAGAACTACCATGTTCATGATTTGGAGTTAGCTACCATCGTTCATTCATTGAATATTTGGAGGCATTATCTCTATGGTGTGTCTTGTTAGGTACTTACTGATCATCGTAGCCTTTAGCACTTGTTCAAACAAAAGGATCTAAATTTGAGGCAGCGTAGATGGTTGGAGCTGCGAAAAGACTACGATATCACCATTTTGTATCATCCAGGGAAGGGCGAATGTGGTGGCCGATGACTTGAGTAGAAAAGCGGTGAGTATGGGTAGTCTTGCATTCATTCCCGTTGGGGAGAGACATCTTGCAGTTGATGTTCAGGCCTTGGCCAACCAGTTCGTGAGATTGGATATTTCAGAGCCCAGTAGTGTTCTAGCTTGTGTGGTTTCTCAGTCTTCCTTATATGATTGCATCAGAGAGCGCCAATATGATGATCATCATTTTCTTATCCTTAAGGACATGTTTCAGTACGGTGATGTCAGAGATGTGACTATTGGGGATGATGTGGTATTGAGGATGCAGGATCATATTTGTGTGCCCAATGTGGATGGGTTACGTGAGTTGATTCTTAAGGAGGCCTACAGTTCACGGTATTCCATTCATCCGGATATCGCAAAGATGTATCAGGACTTGAGGCAGCACTATTGGTGGAGAAGAATGAAGAATGATGCAGTGGAGTTTGTAGCTCGGTGCCTTAACTGTCAGCGGGTGAAGTATGAGCATCAGAGACCGGGTGGACTGCTTTAGAGGTTAGAGATTCCAAAGTGGAAGTGGGAGCGTATCACCATGGACTTTTTAGTTGGACTCCCATGGACTTTGAGGAAGTTCGATGATATTTGGGTGATTGTGTATCAGCGGAGCAAGTCCGCGCACTTCATTCCAGTTGGTACTACCTATTCTTTGGAGCGGTTGGCTGAGATTTACATCCAGAAGAATATTCGTCTTCACGGTGTACCAGTTTCCATCATTTCAGATAGAGGGACGCAATTTACATCGCAGTTTTGGAGAGCCGTGCAGCGCGAGTTGGGCACTCAAGTTGAGTTGAGCACAACATTTCACCCTCAGACGGACGGACAGTCTGAGCGCACTATTCAGATATTGGAGGATATGCTACGCGCTTGTGTCATTGATTTTGGGGGTTCTTGGGATCAGTTTCTGCCACTCGCAGAGTTTTCCTACAACAACAACTACCAGTCGAGCATTCAGATGGCTCCATACGAGGCTCTGTATGGGAGACGGTATAGATCACCGGTGGGTTGGTTTCAGCTGGGGGAGGCTAGACTACAGGGTACTGACTTGGCTCAGGATGCTTTGGACAAGGTTAAATTGATTCAGGAGCGGCTTCGCACGGCGCAATCCAGACAGAAGAGATATGCCGACAGGAAAGTCTGTGATGTGTCTTACATGGTGGGGGAGAAGGTTCTACTGAAGGTTTCACCCATGAAGGGTGTTATGAGGTTCAAGGAGAAGGGCAAGTTGAGCCTTCGGTTCATTGGGCCTTTTGAGGTACTTCAGAGGATTGGGGAGGTGGCTTACAAGCTTGCCTTGGCACCTAGTTTGTCGATTATGCATCCAGTATTTCATGTTTCTATGCTCTGGAAGTATATAAGCAATCCGTCTCATGTTTTGGATTTCAGCACGGTTCAGTTGTATGGTGATTTGACTTATGATATGGAGCCGGTAGCCATTTTGGATCGGCAAGTTCGGAAGTTGAGGTCAAAGGATATAGCTTCAGTGAAGGTGCAGTGGAGAGGTCAGCCCATGGAGAAGGCTACTTGGGAGACCGAGCGGGAGATGCGGAGCAGATATCCACACCTATTTGAGACTTCAGGTATGTTTCTAGACACGTTCGAGGACGAACGTTTGTTTAAGAGGGGGAGGATGCAATGACCCGGCCGGTCATTTCGAGAGCTGTAGCCCTGTTCCCCCATTTACTACTCTATTTGTGCTTTGTAGCTATTATATAACATATCGGGTTAGTTCGTTCGGGTCCAGAGAGAATTCAGGGTGAAATGAGACACCTAGTCTCTCACATGAAAAGCTTAAGTTGGAAAAGTCGACTGGTGTTGATCTATGTGTAAACGACCTCGGATTTAAATTCTGATGATTCCAGTAGCTCCGTATGGTGATTTTGGACTTAGGAGCGTGTCCAAAAAATTATTTGGAGGACCATAGCGGAATTAGGCTTGAAATAGCGGAAGTCGAATTTTTGGGAAGTTTGACCGGGGGTTGACTTTTTGATATAGGGGTCGGATTCCGATTTCGGAAGTTATAATAGGTTTGGGGGGGCATTTATGACTTGTGTGTAAAATTTGAGGTCCATTGGACGTGATTTGGTAAGTTTCAGCGTCATTTGTAGAATTTAGAAATTTCGAAGTTTCTTAGGCTTGAATCCATGTGTAATTCATATTTTAGATGTTGTTGGAGGTGATTTGAACATTCTATTAAGTTCGTATGATTTTATAAGACTTGTTGGTATGTTTGGTTGAGGTCCCGGGGGCCTCGGGTTAATTTCAAGTAGTTAACGGACCAAGATTCAAAGTTGAAGAATTGCTGTGTAATCACATCTGTGGATTGGGGACCGCAGATGCGAGCTCGCAGATGCGGCCATTCGCGCGCAGAAGCGCACACAAGCACGCAGATGCGGGCAAAGGCGCAGATGCGTGTGGTTGGCGCAGAAGCGGTCAAGGGGCGCACTTGCGAGACCACAGAAGTGGCCAAGTTGTCGCTGGTGCGGAAGGCCTGGGCAGAGTCCTTAAATGCAATATTTGACGATTTTCACTTATTTCAACATTTTTGAGCTCGGAATTTTGGAGGTTTTGAGAGGAATTATCAAGGGGATTCTTGAGGTAAGTTCCTTGTATTCGTTTTTCTTCAATAATTATGTTTTCCCACTGATGTTCCACCTAGACTGTGTATTTTGAGGTGTAAATTTTGGGTTTGAGTCTAGGGATTTGGAGAGTTGGTTTTAAGAAATTGAATGACCAATTGGTGTCGGATTGTGATGAATTTGGTATGGTTAGACTCGTGGGTGAATGGACTTTTGGATTTTGTGATTTTTGTCGGATTTCGAGACGTGGGCCCGGAGGTCAGATTTGGGCTGAATTCGGATTTTGGCTATAATTACGTATTTTTCTTATAGAATTGATTCCTTTAGCCTATATTGATTGTATTATACTCCTTGTGGCTTGATTCGGGACATTTGGAGACCGATTTGAGGGGCAAGGAAATTTTAGAGTAAAGTTTAATCTCGGATTGAGGTAAGTAACACTTTCAAACTTGGTTCTGAGGGTTCGAAACCTCGAATTATGTGTTATGTGATTGGTATTGAGGTGACGCATATGCCAAGTGACGGGCGTGCTCCATGAGAATTGTAGCCTGGTTGACTCCATGGCACTGTATAGTGGTTCTATCTTGTTGATATCTGTGTTTTCATCATGTGATAAAGTAATTGAGCTGTAAATCATGCTAGATATCATGTTTAGGCTTTGTGTCAGTACTTGTGGGACCCATAGTAGTCGTATCTTGCTGCCACCTTACTGATTTCATTGATATTACTTACTCAATCACATTTATTCATTTCATATCATACCTCAGTATTATTTGTTATTTATTGATACATCATATCATTGTTATGAGCTATTTGTTATGACATTGTGAGCCCGTGAGCGAGACTGGAGAGATTGATGACTGCGTGAGGCCGAGAGCCTGATTATGAGTGATAGTTATGGGATCGGGCTACATGCCGCAACGGTTATACTGATTTTATGATAGTTCTTGGGCTGAAGGAGCCCCTCCGGAGTCTGCACATACCTCTAGTGAGCGGAGTCGATATTATTGAGGGATAGATCTTCCCTGGCCATGGATCTTATCCAAAGCATTTTTATACCTGGAGATGGATCTTCTCCAAGGGCTGGATTTTACCTACTCAGTACTGGGTGACTGATGGTAAGCGATGTATATATTCCAGGATGGATCTTCCCTGGGCCGTTTGGGCCATATACAGTACCGAGTGATTGAGCATTTGAGAGTGTGAGCACATGAGGCTGTCATCATGGTGCATCATATACAGCATGTGCATTGGCATGATAGAAGTAGAGGAGTTATATTTTTCATATCATTCAGATTGATCCAGTTTTACTGTTTTATGATATCTATCGAACATGGAAGCTTGTCAACATTTTTGCACCGTTATTTTATGTATTGAATTGTGCTGGTTGAGTTTGTCACTACTTTCAGCCCACAGTTTGGGTTTGATACTTACTGAGTTGGTTGTACTCACGCTATACCCTGCACCTCGTGTACAGATCCAGGTGCTTTCGGTGACGGCGGCTACTGATTGGGGAGACAGGATCTCGGAGACTATTGAGGTAGCTACATGGCATTCGCAGGCCTTGACTCTCCCTCATTATATTTATCTGTACTTCAGTTTTTACCTTAGTAGACTGTATTCTGACATAGATGCTCATGTACTCTGTGACACCCCAATTTTTGGGATGGATTTGTATTGCGTTGTGATTATATTTCTGTTTTAAATGGTTTCTTAAATATTTACTGCTTCCGTTTTATTTTCAAAGTTTTTACTGGGTGATCATAGCTGAGTAGTTTGCTTGACTACTTCCACGATAGGCTCCATCGGGGCGGTTGGTTTTAGTGTCGTGACAGATTTGCTGCTCCACAGAAGGTCAGTGTTCACTGACCCCCGCTCTTTCACTTCTTAAATTAGTCATGTAACTATGTGTTTGTGTTGTTTACTTGAGAATTATTTACTGTTCATGATAATATGTGGCCTTCATATTTTGCTTTTCATGTCATTCTGTTTCTTTTAAGATTAGTGATATTTCCTGATAATTATACTGTCTTATGATGTTATTCAAATTGTGATGGTTATTTGAACTCTATCCCTCGTGACTTATTAAAATGCTTCTGTGTTGTTGTTGGTCTTATGGATAAATCCTGGTAAGCCTTCACGATTAGCTAAATTAAACCTTGTGTTAATAATACTATGTGTGATTCATCCCTAAAAATTAAAATAATAATCATATATACACTACCATATTAGTTAAGTCAATTGAGTCATGTGCTTAAGCTTCTCCTGATGTTCTGTTAAGACCTCACACCTGTTGCACTGTGCTATCTTTATCCTTATGTCTGTGATATTATGCTACATTGTTTTAGATCAATAAAATGATTCTCACCACAGTTCATACTCTCATATTGATTAGTTTGACTCCAATTGATTGCTTTTTATGATACTACAATAAAATGGTTAATTTGTGTTTAGTGTGGTGATTTGAAATAAAGGGGATCATATAATGAACCTTGTTAGTCTGCTCAAATTATCTAAATTTAATTTGTCGGTATTAGCCGTGTAATAGGTGTCACCATTTGCTATCTCATGATTGTCTAAACTCTATGGTAGTGGCTACATTAAACCTTTACTGTTGTATTGATTGAAATGACTCTTAGTGACTCCATATACTTGTGCTTACACTTGTCATGTTGATCTTGTTAGTCAAATTATGTTCATGAACCTTTATATGGCCTAAATTTGAGAAACATCATACTTGAATCATTGAGTTAACCTGCTAAGCCTTTTTATCTGCAGCCATGTGCAATCTTGACTTTCCTATGATGTTATGTTGTATTGGTTTAGCTCAATGAAGGATTCTCATTAAGGGACATGTTCATATTTCTCATGTTAATATGCTTTCCTAAATAACTCTAGGCATTATCATGTTACTATGTTATTTGATAGAATGATTCGTGATTGCATATAAAAATCATGTACTGAACTTTATTAGCACACCTTGCTAGTAAACATGTCCACATATCCAAGGTGATAGCTTGTTGTAATCTGTCTGCCTTACTCTTACAAATAAAAAATGAATGTCAATATTTGCTATCTCATGCCAGTTTGACATCACTGTCTATGGAACTGCTTACTCATGAATCTAAGTGTTGTTTGGCTATAGTCATATTAAACCCATTAGACCACACACTATCATAATTGGATACCATGTCCATTAGGTTAAACGAAGACTGAAAGCTAGCTTTCCTATTCATGTTTATGTCTCTGTTGACCTAGCTGTTTAGTTTGTTCTTTGGGAATTCCGATTGATGTTGTTGGCATAAGTATTTTAAAAAGAAGTCATGTTTATGTCCATACCTGTTAAAACTTCTCTAAAAGCTTCTATGTTGTTCTGTGACCTACTCTAGTGATCTGAATCTACTTAGAAAAGGTTTTGAAATGTTAAACCTCGAAAGAGGATAACAGAATAAATATGTATGATCATCTTTGCCAACTGATGAGGCTTTAGATTACTTGACCTAACATTCTTGAACTTAATAATTTATAAGTAATAGGGTGACTAATTGCATGTGCTTTATGACCTCTGTCTGACTGTAACTTAGTAGTGATCTTCTTAAGTGTTCCATGCATATTATGATTAACCTCAAAGTCTTTGATATTATTGAAATCCTAGAAGTCTACCTATAGTGATCTATCTTTGTACTTAGTTTTCTGATAAAGTGTCCTAATGTAAGTGTTAGGTTAGTTAATGATAGTTGTAGTGTCCTATACAGTTGTTTGTTTCAAGTTATTGAACTTCTGTGTGTCTGAACTTTTGAAAGGTTTATCATGAACCTTTATATTTACTTCTTTCATACTGACAATGTGAGACTGCTATGTTGACATTTATTTTTGTCTCAACCTTTAAGGAGGAGTACGAAGTTAATGGCTAAAGGTATTTGGGTGTGATCTTTGTTTGTGGTTAAGGTACCCCTCTCTAGCACAAGAAGTGCTCATGGTTCCCTCTAAGCCTTTGATCATTGACCTCAACTAATTTTCACAGAGTTGGCACAAATAAAAAAATTAAATCTTACTGTACTCTTGGGGATTTTATTTACTTTATATGATTTTATCTTATAGTGATATACACTAATTATCCTCTTTTTCTTTTGTATACATATTCTAATTGGGCCTGCTGAGTTCATTTAGAACTCAGGCCCAAGTTCCAGAACTAGGCTGCTTTTTCTGCGAGTTGGAATCTGCCGCTGTTGATTTGAATCTCGCTGGGCTTGGTTTACTTGCCAGCCCAATTCTAAGAGTCCAGCTTTCCTTTCTTTATCTTAAATGATGATTGTTATTATTTGTTGCTTCTGTGTATTTATGTTTTGGGAACTAACCTTACTATTGGATATTCTTTGTTATTTTGATTGGTTGGAAAACATAAGCAAATCAACACTTATATGTAAAAAGGGTAAATTAGATTATATGGTTCATCTTCTTCAGTCACCTAAACGTTTTGAGTATTAATAGTATGGGACTAACTATTTAAAGAACAAACAGTTTATTAATATTTATCACTAACGAATTTCAATGATTTTAAGCTTTTGACAGATTCAAAAAAATGAAAACAAGTTCCCTTGAAAAATCCTAAAACGGGTCACACACAATCCAAAACAGTTTTCAAAGAACTAAAAGCAGCCATATACAACCAATTTTACAAGAAATAACAAACGAGTTTGAAAAAATGAAGGCCTTCTACCAGATGCAGTTTTCATCAAGCAAAGTATATTTGTCACGACCCAAAATCACACTAGTCATGATGGCAACTAACCCAACCCGCTAGGTAAGCCGGTTAACCACTAACCAATTTCAATAACAATCAATAAAGCAATTAAGTAAAAAAATTATATGAATCTGATACATTCCCCAAGAACTGGTAGTACAAATCCTGAGCTTATAAGAATAGAATTTATAAAGCTGAAATGAAATAAATACATCGTCTGTTTGAAAAGTACATAAACAGAGTTTTACAGATCTAAAGCTACCAGAACAAGAGACAGCTACAACCGGGACACAGGTACATCTTCTATCCAACTCCCATCGATCACAGCAACATCAACATCCAACTTCTGCACGCAAGGTGCAGAAGTGAAATACGAGTACAACCGACCCCATGTACTCAATAAGTAACAAACCTAACCTTAGGTTGAAGGTAGTGACAAGCTAACACAAGGTCGGGTCCAATACCAATATCCTACAACAGTTCATAACAGCATAATATAAGTAATAAAAGATGTATCTCAGAAGTAAAATACTCATCTCATTCACAGTTCCAGAAAATAGTCATGCTTTTCAAGTATCTTATCAAAACTCAAACCTTTTACCGAAAATGCCAAAAATACGAGTAAGTTTGAAAACTGTATTTTTTCCAAATATCCTTTCCACAATAAATATGATGTTAGTTTCATTTTCTTTCCAGATAACAAGTGTGAAATACCTCTCTATGCCCACATATCAATGTGTGTAAAAAGTCATGGATGACGTGATACCGTACAGCATGAGGAAAAATGCATCTCTATGCATGTATGTCATGTGTACATGCCAATGTAATGTATCTCAGAGATGAATCATACACTCACACTCTTAGAGTACTCAATCTCACTGTCTCATACTTTTCACTCATCATGCTCAACCACTCGGTACTGTATATGGCCCATACGGCCTAGGAAAGATCCATCCCGGAATATATACATCACTGACCCTCAGTCACTCAGTACCGAGGAAGGCCAATTTGGCCCCATGGAGAAGATCCATCTCTAGGTATATAAATGCTTCGGACAAGATCCATGTCTAGGGAAGATTCATACCTCAATATAATCAACCGCGCTCACTGGGGGTGTGCAGACTCCGGAGGGGCTCCTACAGCCCAAGCGCTATAACCCGTACGGACAACTCACGTATCATAACATCAATACCTGGATCCACACGGATAACTCACGTGCTATAGTATCAATATCATCACAAATAGGCCCCCGGCCTCACTCATTCATCAATCTCTCTAGTCTCACTCACGAGCTCACAATGTCATGAAACTAGCCCGACAACAATGATATAATGTATCAATAAATAATAATTGAGACTGAGATAGGATATGAATGCATGAATATGACTGAGTACGAATATCAATGAAATCAGTGAGATGACAGCAAGAAATGACCACTATGGTTTCCAACTGTATCGGCATAAAGCCTAAACATGATATTTAGCATGATTGACAGCTCAATTACTTTATCACGTGGTGAAAACATGGATATCAACAAAATAGGGCCACTATTCAGTGCTATGGAAACAATAGAGTCCTAATTCACATGGTGCACGCCCACACGCCCGTCACCTAGCATGTGCGTCACCTCGACACAAATCACATAACATGTATTATGGGGTTTCATACACTCAGCTCCAAGATTAGAAGAGTTACTTTCCTCGAACAAGCCAATTCCAACACCGAGCAAGCCAAGTGATGCTCCAAAATGCTATCCCGTGCATTCCGACCTCCGAACAATTCAAAACTAACCAAAAACTACTCAAGTACATCAAACAATGCTTAAGGAACCAATCTCGATCAAAAAAGATCAAATCATGAATCAAAAGCCCAAAAATTAGCCAAGAGCCCAACCCGGTCCCGCACCTCAAAACCGACAAAATTTACAAAATCCAACAACCATTCAATTACGAGACCAACCATACTAGTTTAACTTAAATCCGACTCCAATTCGATGTTCAAAACTCAAAAATTCATATTATGAAATATTAGGTCAAAACCCCCCAATATCTTCTTTAAATTCATCAACCAATTGCAAAAAATGAAGATAGATTCACGGAATAAGATCAAAACCAAGTGGAGAATGCTTACCCCAATCTTTATGATGAAATTTGCTCCAAATATCGCCTAAATACGAGTCCCACATCTCAAAATATGATAAAAGAACCAAAAATCTCAATTTTTATAGCCTCTGCCCAGCAATTCCCGCATTTGCAGACAAATAGTCGCATCTGCGACCACTGCATCTCCGGTAACTGTTCGCTTCTGCGACCACAACTAACCAGCTGACCCCTAGCACCTGCGGAACAATTTCTGCTTCTGTGCACTCGCAGGTGCGACTCCTCTTCCGCATCTTCGATTACTTCTAGCCAAGCCTGCTATGCTTCTGCTGCCAATTGTCCGCATCTGCGGACTCGCATCTCCGCCCACTCCTCCGAAGATGCAAAAACACCAAAACCAGAAATCTTCAGCAATGCACTATGCAACGAAAGTGATCCGAACCACTCTGAAACTCATCCAAGCTACTCTGGACCCCGTTCGAATATACCAACAAGTCCAATAACACAACACGGACCTACTCGAGGCCTCAAGTCATGCATAACAACATCCAAACAAGGAATCACACCTCAAATCAAAATCTATGAACTTTGAACTTTCAAATTCTATATCTTGTGTCGAAACACATCAAATCATTCTGTAATGACTTCTAATTTATGAACACAAGTCATAAATAATAAAACGAAGCTATTTCAATTCCCGTAATCACAATCTGAATCCGATATCAAAAGGTCACCTCCCCCCCCCCCCCCCCCCCGGTCAAACTTCCCAAAAATCCAACTTCTACCATTTCAACCCAAATTCCATTACGAACTTCCAATTCACAATCCGGACTCGCTCCTAAGTCCAAAATCACCCAACGGATCTACCGGAACTATCAAAACTCCGTTCTGGGTTCAAATTCATAAAAAAGTCAAACTTTGTCAACCCTCCCAATTTAAAGCTTCAACCATGAAATACATTCTTCTAATTCAATTCTGAATAACCTGAAAACAAAACCGACGATTCACATAAGTCATGATACATCATACGAAGCTACTCATACCCGTAAACTACCGAGCGAAGTGCAAATGCTCAAAATGACCGGTCGGGTCGTTACATCCTCCCCCACTTAAACATACGTTCGTCCTCGAACGTGCCAAGAGTTGTTCCGAAAGCCATCAAATCGCAATGTTACCTTACCATGCACATACCCGGGGGTGATCTCACGTCACCCTATCCCATATAGGTCTGATAACACCACATAACTACAATTTCTAAATTCAACCTAGTCCAAAAACCTTAGAACCAATTCTTCCAACCTCCAAAATTTCCTATAAGATCGGAATCCTGCATCAACACTCTATATAAGTCTGAACAAACTGTACCAAAAGCCGTAACCATAAGTCAAATACTCAAATACCACATAGCTCAAATGTTCAAAGCGGTGATTTCTAGCCACAGTAGCTACTCAAATCAACCTAATACCGGTAACAACCTCATATCAAACAAAGCCTCATTCTAAACCTTTGTACACTACCAATGATGAAAGAAACATGCATAACTCATAACCATTCATCAGATCAACAAGCCATGGTACTCCATCTCCTTCGACAAGATTTTAGCAAATATCTAAGCCGATCAGCAACAATATCCTTCCAAATATACCACAATAAAATCTTATAGCACCCATCCTAGATCCGAAGACCTCATCTTATCAAATACCTGCTACTCTGCTGACATGCCACACCAATACTATCTAAAGCCACAACCCGTGCAATCCGTGCACCAATAAGCAACATTCCAAATGTACTCAAATCATAGAAAGCTGATTCAGATAGGAGAACTGTCCCGCAAGCTCAACAATTACAACCACAACGCAATGCTAAGAACCTATCACACACGAATCTAACACGAGGGGTCATATCTCTACATAACTCCGCTGCAAAGCGCGACCCTATCCAAATACTGGTCCATATGAAATACCACAAGCCACCTTCTAAAAATCAATAACCATGCGCAATTCGACATCAAGTACTCAAAGTGCATTACCATAACCACGGAGAAGCAAATGACACAATGTTACACAAAACCCGAAAGAGCGTAACCAATACTCCAACAATCAAGCATTACCCAATACTCTGCTTGCTCAAATTCCGCTATAACGACCAAATAGAACCACACCGTATGTGCATATAACCCACGAATTGCAACCCCTCATCACATATAAGAGTAATTCATACATCATTTCAGAACACGAACAAGCTCAGCAATAACCGAATGTCACATCCCTCAACAATAGTAGTACAAAGCCAACCAATCTAACTCGATGTAGTTTACCCATCCTAGTTGGGCCTACCAATGGGCCCCCAAATCCACTTTGTTCACCCACCAATAGATAATTAACCCTATGAAGGCCCATAATGACAGAATCATAACATATACTAACATCTGGCTAGCTTCGGCCAAGACTTCACGGTCTGCAACCTTGAAACAATATGTTCTTGAGAACTCCCAGTCTCTAACTCCTTAGGACATACGAATCACCATATTTGATCCCAACTCCACCGCTAGAATGTCTAACACACATCTCATACACGATCATCAAACGAGGAATACTTCTAAAATTCTTCCATCCCATATGGAAAAATTTGAATATCAACAGTCGATCAACCAGGAGAGTGCCGCAATACTAGTGAAGCATCCATTAATCAAAACACATTGCCCCTTCTGAAATGTATACTCTCATCAGGCCATACCGATTAGTAATATCATTTACCTAGTCATCTGAAACCGTCCATGTTGTCTACGAATTTACACCATTCTCTTCCAAACTCACCCCTGACCTTGCACATGCAAATCTCAATCCTACACAACACAGCGTATCATAATCAACTCTAAGTCACGAGTAGAATACATACTCAATTGGACAAGGACCTCCCATTTGACTTCATCCTGTAGAAAATCACTATACACTACATGCTCCTTACGCCAGTAGGTATTATACCCCTCGACCCGTGGTAGAAACCATTGAGAACTCTTCAAAGTCCATTTGCTCATAACCAATCTATCAGAATCGAATCTCTCTAACTCAACCCAGCCACGCAGGTCGCCGAAACCCAAGAGCATTGCAACGAAACACTTGTGGAGACTAGCCACATCATAAGTACCCAAAGAAACGATTATATCCATTACTGTGCTGATCCAACCTACTACCAAGCTGTCCTATTTCTCCAAGTCCCTTCCAAATTACCTTTAAATTGATACTTCTCTTTGTTGGAGCACCAAGATCCTTAACCAAAATTCGCCACACAAGAGACCCTAGTATAAAACCACAACGCCCTAAGGCCCATAAGCACCCTAAAGCACCACAACCGCGACACCCACTCTAAAGAGACCATATGTGAACCTAAAACTGTTTCCTTCACCTTCTTAATACTGAAATGCACAATCCACGATGACATAAAAATGCCACAAGTATCGACACCATCCAACGCAACTCCCAGTTTCTAGCCATATACAAATCTTGAAAATTCCAAATTTGCTACATATGAATCTTGAATCCATTAGAACTATTGTCGAGAGTCATCCACTCTACCCAAATATCAATTGAACCGACCAAACGGACCGAACGACCTGTGCCCCATTAGTATACCAACACCAAAGGGAGTAGCCCACACTCCTAAGCAATCGAGAAAATTCCTACTCCATGTACCCTACATCCTTCGTGAATAACCACTTAATTATTTTATGATTCCCATATACCCATAGAGTGTAATTCAACCTGAATCCAGAAATGCTTTTACCTGAATCATCCTCGATCTCGACCTCTGCAAGTCATAACTGGTTCACCAGTATACCCCGAAGCGAAACCAATACAACACATAACCGTGCTATCAACTCATCGATAGCAGACTCCCCAACTTGGCTCAAAGCCATGGAATAAAACATTTGATTACTTACAATATCCATACCCTATTACTATCCTACTTCCACAGTGAGATTCCACTAAATCCTTCATCCTCTCATGAAACACAAACCATCTAGTACCTCAAATCATCTGCAAATATCGCGTTCATCCTCGTGATGGTTAAGCCAACTTCCTTAAGCGATCCAAACTCAAATTTCAACATATATCATTCACTGGTAAAAGAGAACTCTCTACAAAACATCATAGGGATCACACAACCTAAGGACACCTTGCAGGAGATAACCCACCTGCCTTGCCTCAAATTGATATCTCTCTATACCCTTCCACAGTCATGACTATTACCCAATCATTTAATCTTTTTGAGGTTGAACTCATCAACATGACATGAAAATCTAATTCGTTCCACAATTAAACTATATGATAGATCCTTCAACACACTCACAACTCGGACCGTACGTCACATCACAACAAAAACCAAGCACCCAATGGCCCTCTTTACATTCCAAGGAGACACTTCTCGTCACATTCAAACCATCTTAACACATCCCGCAGTTACATTATACTCACCACATAGTCATCCAATCCACTAATAGGGACACCACGGGACATATAAGTCCCAAAAGCACGTCCTCAGATAATCGAAATCTTCATGCTCAAGCTACAGTCAAAACCCGGCCTCAAGTCCTCCAGACTGGCCCTTCATCAGCACACTAAAATCACATCTCGCACCGCATCCATGAAATCGCAAGCCGATGGCGCACAGCCGATACCGAGCACTCACATCCGCATATGAATGCGTGGAAAGAATTCAAAGAGTTACGCTTCAAGAAGAATCAATGCTGCACTATAAGGAAAGAAAGATGGGAAGTATATCCTAAGTGTCCTGTAGCCTCTCGAAGATAGGTATGGATGTCATCATACCAATCCGCAAGACTCTACTAAACACTTGCTCATGACTTGTAGAACCTATGAACAGAGAGATCTGATATCACCTTGTCACGACCCAAAATCCAACTAGTCGTGATGGCACCTAACCCAACCCACTAGGTAAGCCAGTTAACCACTAACCAATTCTAATAACAATCAATAAAGAAATTAAGTAAAACATTATCCGTATCTAATACATTCCCCAAGAACTGGTAGTACAAATCATGAGCTTTTAAGAATAGAATTAACAAAGCTAAAATGAAATAAATACATGATTTGTTTGAAAAGTACATAAACAGAGTTTTACAGATCTAAAGCTACCACGAACAAGAGGCAGCAGCAACCAGGATGCAGATACATCTTCAATCCAGCTCATATCGATCACAACAACATCAACACCTAACATTTGCACGCAAGGTAAAGAAATGTAGTATGAGTACAACCGACCCCATGTACTCAATAAGTAACAAACCTAACCTTAGGTTGAAAGTAGTGACGAGCTAACACAAGGTCGGGTCCAATACCAATATCCCACAAGAGTTAATAACAGCATAATACAAGTAATAAAAGATGTATCTCAGAAGTAAAACGCAAATCTGTTACCGAAAATGCCAAAAATATGAGTAAGTTTGGAAACTGTAATTTTTTCAAATATCTTTTCCACAATAAATAAGATGTTTCATTTTATTTCCAGATAACAAGTGTGAAATAACTCTCTATGCCCACATATCAATCTGTGTAAAAATGCAGGGATGATGTGATACCGTACAACATGAGAAAAAATGCATCTCTATGCATGTATGTCATGTGTGCATACCAATGCCATGTATCTCAGAGATGAATCATGTACTCACACTCTCGGAGTACTCAATCTCACTGTCTCACACTTTCCACTCATCATGCTCAACCACTCGGTACTGTATATGGCCCAGGGAAGATCCATCCCGGAATATATACATCACTGACCATCAGTCACTCAGTACCGAGGAAGGCCAATCTGGCCCCATATGGAAGATCCATCTCCAGGTATATAAATGCTTCAGACAAGATCCACGTTTAGGAAAGATCCATCCCTCAATATAATCAACCATGCTCACTGAGGGTGTGCAGACTCCGGAAGGGCTCCTATAGCCCAAGCGCTATAATCCGCACGAACAACTCACGTGCTGCACGGACAACTCACGTGCCATAATATCAATATCTGGATCCGTATGGGCAATTCACGTGCTATAGTATCAATATCCTTACAAACAGCCCCTGGCCTCACACAATCATCAATCTCTCCAGTCTCACTCACGGGATCACAATGTCATGAAACTAGCCCGACAACTATGATATAATGTGTCTATAAATAACAACTGAGACTGAGATATGATATAAATGCATGAATATGAATGATTACGAAATATCAATGAAATTAGTGAGATGACAGCAAGTAACGTCACTATGAGTCCAACAATATTAGCATAAAGCCTAAACATGATATCTAGCATGATTGGCAGCTCGATTACTTTATCACATGGTGAAAATACGAATATCAACAAAATAGGGCCACTATTCAGTGCCATGGAAACAAATGAGTCCTAATTCACATGGTACACGCCCACACGCCCGTCACCTAGCATGTGCGTCACCTCCACACAAATCACATAACACGTATTTCGGGGTTTCATACCCTCAGCTCCATGATTAGAAGAGTAACTTACCTCGAACAAGCCGCTTCCAACACCGAGTAAGCCAAGCGATGCTCCAAAGTGCCATCCTGCGCGTTCCGGCCTCCGAACAACTCGAAACTAACCAAAAATAACTTAAGTACATCAAACAATGCTAAAGAAACCAATCCCGATCGAAAAGGATCAAAAGCCCAAAAATTGGCAAAAAGCCCAAACCGGGCCCGCACCTCGGAACTCGATAAAATTTACAAAATCCAACAAACCCATTCAATTACGAGTTAAACCATACTAGTTTAACTCAAATCCGACTCCAATTCTATGTTCAAAACTCAAAAAATTCATATAATTAAATATTAGGCCAAAACCCCTAATTTCCTCTTTACATTCATCAACTGATTGCTTAATATGAAGATAGACTCGTGGAATAATATCAAAACCAAGTGTAGAATACTTACCCGAATCCTTGTGATGAAAGTTTATCCACATATCGCCTCAATCCGAGTCCCACATCTCAAAATATGATAAAAGAATCAAAAACCTCAATTTTTATAGCCTCTGCCCAGCACTTTCCGCATTTGCGGACAAATAGAGTCGCATCTGCGGAACAATTTCTGCTTCTGCGCACTTGCAGGTGCGGCTTCTCCTCTGCATCTGCGATGACCTCCATCCAAGCCCACTACGCTTCTGCAGCCAATTGTCTGCATATGCGGACTCGCATCTGCACCCACTTTTCCGCAGATGCGGAAACACCAGAACCAGAATCCTCGGCAATGCACTATGCAACGAAAGTGATCCGAACCTCATCTGAAACTCATCCGAGCCACTCGGGACCCCGTACGAATATACCAACAAGTCCAAAAACACAACATAGACCTACTCGAGACCTCAAATCATGCATAACGATATCAAAATGATGAATCGCACCTCAAATCAAAATCTATGAACTTTGAACTTTCAAATTCTATATCTTGTGTCGAAACACATCAAATCAATCCGGAATGACTTTCAATTTTTTTATACAAGTCATAATGATAAAACGAAGCTATTACAATTTCTGAAATCACAATCTGAATCCTATATCATAAAGTCACCTCCCCACCCGTCAAACTTCCCAAAAATCCAACTTCCGCCATTTCAAGACAAATTCCACTATGGACCTCCAAATCACATTCCGGACACGCTCCTAAGTCCAAAATCACCAAACGGATCTACCAGAACCATCAAAACTCTGTTCCATGTTCAAATTCACAAATAAGTCAAACTTGGTCAAGTCTCCCAATTTAAAGCTTCAACCATGAAGTCCATTCTTCCAATTCAATTCCGAATAACCTGAAAACCAAAATCGGCGATTCACATGCGTCATAATACATCATACGAAGCTACTCATACCAGTAAACTATCGAACGAAGTGTAAATACTCAAAATGACTGATCGGGTCGTTAAAATATCCGTGTCAACCAAAAACATATTTTAAAAGTAATCTCTTGTTCTATAAGTTGTAAAGACTTACAAATAAGTATCATTCTTTTAACAAAAATACACAACCTCTTTCTCAAAAAATAAGTTTCCAAACTAGACATAGAACATTTTCATAAAGTCATACTTAGAAATTTCAAGCAGAATATAGACATTCCTTTCCCCGAATTTAGCCTAAGTTTAAGGAGCTACCTCAGGTAGATTTTAAGGGATGCCTAACCCCTTCCCCTTAGAATAAACCATTAGGATAATAATTTTCACAGACTTATAGGTACCCTAATATACCTTAAAATATTTGGTGGCGACTCTTTTATCAACTTCAGAAGAACCATTAGTTGTAATTTATTTTGACCTGCACAAAAGAGGGTGCAACAAGTATATTTTGAGGTATCATAGCAATATTAAATTTCATAGAGGCGTTATAAAAAAATATAAAAGTAAACACCCATTTGCAATACTGCATTCAATAAACTCTTCTCCTTACTATTAATTTTAAATGGTTAACATTTCTGTAATATCCTAAAATATTTCGAAGTGTTTAAGGGTCATTACGAAGATCGATGTGTGATAATTACATCAATTCATGTATGAAATAGGTTTACAAGATGTATTGGAAGTGGTTTAGGGTATAGGAAGAACCATAAGGCCAAGCCAAGTTGGAAACTATATGACGGGGTAAAATTCGAATTAGTTTGTATAAGAACTGAATTCATACAAGAACCACTCTCAATATATAAGGATTTATGTGGTGATATTCCTACAAAATTAAATGTCTATGTGTCTAGGTTAAAATGCTTTAAACCGTTCATCATTTGGATATTTCTGCAATGATTTATGCTCTTTTTACTGAAGATTAGCACAGCAGCCATGCAGCTGTGCAAGTTGTGCGCAGCTACGCTGCCTTGTACATAGCTATTTCTAACAAGCTAATGAAATATAGAATGGTTGAAGGGAAATGGATGCGTATCTACGCAAGGCACTAGATGTATAAACGTGGCTATTTCACAAAGATGGAAAGAAATTTAATTTTGGAGCTAGGTCTTGATTTTAGAGAGAAGGGGAGCACATACCTCATTAATACACTTCAAGGTAAGTGTTTAAGATGCATTTGTGGCAGAATAATACCATTTAATATTAGTCTAACCTCATTCTTGGATAAAAATCCATAGGAACTGAGTTGAATCTTCAAGAACACCAAAATAAGGAAATGTAAGATTCTTCCATCAAAAGTTAATTTCTTTACTTGAGCTTCATATACATGATATATTGGAGTATGGGTAGCATATTCATGAAGTTTATTTGAAGTTATAATAAAATATTACATAAACCCTATGAGTGGGTTTTGAAAAGGATATTGTGTGAAGAAGAAGGTGAATAGTTGTGGGTTGATATAAATGATATTGTTTTGAGTTTTTAATGATGCCAATAGACTTGATAACCTAATTGATTGGTGAATTAAAGGAGGAATCACCATTTGTCTAAGAAATAACACTGGTTCTTGAACGTAAAGTTTTGTTGGTTGAAGATAATGGATAGTGACATGGTGATGTTGAGTAAGTAAATATAGTATCATTAATAACTCCAAATGAATATTTAATGATAAAAATGGAATTGTATAGGCTAATTGGTAAATCCTAGATGGATATTTATGAATATTTTCATGTTTGTTTTGAATTAGTTGGGATATCTAATGGTAGATATTGAATTGTTGGCATTATTTGAGCTCTTTAATCAGTTAGAGCGGTATAGTATTATTTGGAGCTTGAAGGTTGAGGTAAGTTAATTAAGACTTACCCGTCTTGAGATATTCTCTCCAAAAATATATTTTGAGTTGATACATTATATTATTTGTAAATATGCATCCGTACCGTGGGGACAAGCGGGAAACATGTCACTATGTGTTTCTAAATTTATTTCCTATAAAGTGTCATGTGATTTTATAAAAATCTTGTTTGAAAAATAACACTTAAGGAAAATATTATAAGTTTTATTAAAACTTATATGCTGATAAGACTATAAAATATTTGAGTGCTAAAGATATGTTTTCATGAAAAAATTTTGTCTTTTGAAATTTCAACAAAGGAGTAGCACTGTTCTATCTTTAGCTTGATGTTAAATTGCTAAAATCATTGACATGAAAAAAGGTTATTCATTAGATTTTGTTCAAATGGTTTGGATTGGCTAAGAAGGAAGCAAGGTTAGCAGTTACTACGGCTAAGACTTCCGCATTTGAGCGCTTGTAAGAAAACGTTGGAGGCAAGAGAGGGTACAAAAGGTTGTACTGGTTAGCCAAGGTGCGAGAGAAGAAGGCACGTGACCTGGACCAAGTGAAGTGCATCAAGGATGAGGAAGGTAGAGTGTTGTTAGATGAGGCTCTAATTCGACAGAGATGACAGACGTACTTCCATAAACTCTTAAACGAAGAGGGGGATAGGAATATTGTGCTCATCAGGACTTTGGGTATTGCCGGCTTATAAAAGTTGTGGATGTGGAGGGGACTATGCATAAGATGAGAAAGGGGAGAGCGACCGGGCCAGACAAAATCCCAGTGGAATTTTGGAAGAGAGTGGGTAGGGCAGGCTTAGAATGGCTAACGAAGCTATTCAATGTCATTTTTAGGACGAAGAAGATACCTGAGGAATGGAGATGGAGTACGATGATCTAGTTGTATAATAACAAGAGGGATATCCAAAATTACAACAACTATCGGGGTATCAAGCTACTAATCCATACTACGAAAGTATGGGAGAGGGTGGTGGAGCTGAGGGTGAGGAGGATTGTGCCTATTTCGAGAACCAAGGATTTATGTTGGGGTGTTCGACTACAGAAGCTATCCACCTTGTTAGGAGGTTGATGGAGCAGTATAGAGAGAGGAAGAGGTATTTATATATGGTGTTCATCGACATAGAGAAGGCTTACGATAAAGTGCCGAGGGAGGTACTGTGGAGATGTTTGGAGGCTAGAGGCATTCCAGTTGCATACATTAGGGCTATTAAGGACATGTACGAGGGTGTTAAGACTCGAGTGAGGACTGTGGGAGGGGACTCGGAACACTTCGCGGTTATGATGGTGTTGCATTAGGGGTAAGAACTCAGTCCATTCTTGTTTGCCCTGGCTACCAATGCGTTGACGCGTCACATTCAAGGGGAGGTGTTATGTTGCATGTTATTTGCTGATAATATTGTACTGACTGACGAGACGCGTTGTGGTGTTAACGAGAGGTTGGAGGAATGGAGACAGACCTTGGAGTCTAAAGGTTTCAAGTTGAACAAGACCAAAACAGAATACTTTGAGTGCAAGTTCAGTGGTGCTACTCTGGAAAATGACGAAGACGTGAGGCTCGATTCATAAGACATCCCTAGGAGAGAGTTTCAAGTACTTGGATCTATTATACAAGGGAATAGAGAGATTGAAGAGGATGTCACACACCGTTTTGGTGTGGGATGGATAAAATGGAGGCCTACTTTCGGTATTTTGTGTGATAAGAATGTACCACCAAAACATAAAGGTAAGTTCTACAGAGCGATGGTTAGACCGACTATGTTGTATGGGGCGGAGTGTTGGCCAGCCAAAAACTCCCATGTCAAGGAGATGAAGGTGGTTGATATGATGGTGATGAGGTGGATGTGTGGGCATACCAAGTTAGATAAAATTAGAAATGAAGTTATCCGGGACAAGGTGGGTGTGGCCCCTGTGGAGGACAAGATGCAGGAGGCGAGACTTAGATGGTTCGGGCATGTGAAGAGGAGATACATTGATGCTCTGATAAGGAGGTGTAAGAGGATGGCATGGGAGGGTCAACGAAGAGGTAGAGGCTAGCCAAAGAAGTAATGGGGAGAGGTGATAGGCAATATATGGCATTGCTCCAGCTCACTGAGTGCATGACCATGGATAGGAAGGTGTGGAGGTTGAGAATAAAGGTAAAGGGTTTGGTGGACGAGTGTTGTCCTTGTTTGTAGCAGTAGCTTTAATACACCACCTGGTGTCTTTCGTGTTTTGTTTGTATCCCTGACTTCTGTTACTACATGCTGTTGTTTTTTAATTCGATTTCCTGATTGCACTACCTACTGCTAGTTTTGTATTTTTGATTCGGTTGCCATATCGGTTTTCTTGTTATTTTCCTTCCCCACTCCCCGTCCTGAGACGAGGGTCTATCGGAAACAGTCTCTTTGTCTTCTTAAAGGCATGTGTAAGGTCTGTGTACACTTTACCCTCCCCAGATCCTACTTGTGGGACTACACTGGGTATGTTGTTGTTGTTGTTGGTTTCGATTGGCTATGAAAATCATGATTTGATAAAAATAGATCCTTTGAGTCTATTATTCTATGAGTTTATTCTTAATATATCAAAGACTTTGGGAGTTACTAGTGGAGATCAGCGAGATAGGTTCGAATGGTGAGTTCGTTACCATGGAACTACACGTGCCGGTATAGGGACACATTCCAAGCCTAAGCTGAGATTTGTGGGAAAATCACCATATGAACCTATTGAAACCATCAAATTACCAATATGAGGTCGTCTACTCAAAAGTCAAGCCTTGGTCAACTCTTATAACTTAAGCTTCACAAATGAGACTAGTGTCTCAATTCACTCTTAAACATTCCCGAAGCCCAACCAATCATCCCACACATCATAAAACAATAAACAAACATAGGGGGAGCATCAAATAGAGGAATGGAGCTCAAATACACAAAACGACCGGCAGGATCGTTACAGCGTAAGAGGTTTTCGGTAGGCGGTAGCGTCGTGCTTCATGAATGCCAAGCTTGGCCGCATTTGTGAAGAGTAGTTCTGGGCAGACTTTAAAGTTTGTGTATTTCGCGATTTTTACCCATTCTTTTATATTTTAACCACTAGACTTGGAGAAAGGTGATTTTTGCATAGAGATTATCATACAAGGCAAGAGGGAAAGTGATTTCTATCTATTTGTGATTATATTTCAAAAATCTACATGGATTTCTAAACCTAAAACATGGAATTTCAAAGGAAAATTTTATACTGTGACTACCCTTTAAGAGAGTGTATTTTATGGATTTGAGTATTGATTTGGACTCGATTTTGGAAATTAATTATATATTGGGACTCAGTAGGTTATGGATCAACCGATATGGTATTGGTATTGAAGTTCGACCACATAAGCCCGGGTTGACTTTTGTTGACTTTTTAAAATTCACCAAAGATTGAAGCTTTATGAATTGGAATCGATTCTGATAGCATTATTTGACTTTCTTGAATGATGTTTGGCTTGGATTTGCATGATTAGATGGATAGAGCAAGGTTTTAATGCGATTTGAGGGTGAAGAATAGCCGGATGAGGTAAGTGTCTTCCCTAGCTTTGGTTTGAGGGGAATGTTCCCTTATAAATAATATTATTTGCCACATGCAGGTGTGGTGTATATGCGAGGTGACGAGCGTATATGCATGTACCATAATTATTCTTGCTCGAGAGAGATTGTAGATTACTCTAAGTCTTGAATGGTTGTGCTACGTGTTCTACGCTTTTACGCGACTGAATGACTACGTGAATACATAAGCCATTCTACGGATTATATTTAGGTTAATGATACCTTATTTTGAGCATGATGAACTATTCTCAAGATATTTGAAATACTGTTTTAGATGTAGTCACACGTGTATTATGAACATGCTTCTATACTTATTATTCTTGTGTTATGCCTTTAATTGATATATGTCTACTTGAGCTTCCTTACCCACGTTAAACACTATGATTTGTCTCTTTTATTCTTATTGAGGCATGATGATTATTTGGATGACGTACTACTTTATGGGTCTGTAGTCATACGTACATATAGGCATATATCCTACATAGGGATCATCTACACCCATGCATGGTTATTTTTCTATCCATGTGTATTATATATGCTTATCTCTTATTCATATGCATACATTCCTGCATATGGCTCTTAGATATGGACGGAAGTGATAGCACGAAGTTTCTGTCATGCGGATATTATGGATTAATATTGATTTGGCACGAGGTATTTGTACTGCATCGATTATAATATTATTATTGGCACGTGAGTTGTCCGTGGGATTGTTATTATTCTTGGCACATGCGTTGTCCGTGCATCACGCGAGTTGTCCGTGCGGTTATGTGTCACGACTCCACATGCCCACCTTAGGATGTTGTGATGGCACCTAGTCTCTAAGACTAGGTAAGCCCAACATATATCGAGATTTAGCAAAAATAACGATTTAAATATCAACTTAAACTGATAATCTATCATAGTAACACCAAATAGATGCAACTATCAATAACTCCCAAAACCTGGTGGAACAGAGTCATAAGCTCTACATAGAGTGCACTAGTAATCACTACATAGAATACTATTTTGAATAGGAAATAAACAGTAATATAGCTAAAAGTGAAAGGTGACTCTGAGGCCTGCGAACATCGGGTAGGTGTACCTTGAAGTCTCCAGAAATGACCGATCAATCACTGGCATCCGGTACAAGCGGATGTACGTGGATCTGTAAAAACTGTACAGAAGCATAGCATGAGTATACCACAACCGTACCCAGTAAGTATCACGCCTAACCTCGGTAGAGTAGTGACGAGGCCAGGTCAAGACACCTACTAGGACAAGAAAACTCAACAAAATATAACATAGACTAATAACGCAAAGCGGGAAATGAATGATAAAAAAGAAGTACAATAATGTAAGCTAACAATAAAAATGGAGGCAATAAAGGAAACAAAGAATGAACACATGACAAGAACAACAAGAAATCAAATAGGGACAACCACAAGTAAGACAAATGAGGAAATAACCAAAACTGTTCAACCAACAAGTCTTTTTAACAAAGAATGTACAACAAGAATCACAACTGAGGTGCCACACCTCACAGTCTCATTACACAAGTCACAATCACAATATTTCATTTTTCACCGCGTGAGCCTTGCATTTATTTTGAAATCATTTTTCCCTATATAGCTACACGCATATTAGCCCCCTTATCTCACCGCGTGGCTTCAAGTAATTCCCTTATTAGCAACACACGTATCAATCTCGCCTTAGCTCACCGCATGCGTATCAATATCACAACATAATAATCCACTCGCACCACACGTGCCCATATGCCACAACATTTGCCAAAAATCAATAATACCAATGTCACCAATATATATAGTCCATAACTCAACCAACAATGTCAACAAGAATCTCAATAATAACACAATGAATGAGGGATGCTCAAGGAGCAAAGATATCTAAATAATTCAACAATAAAAGAGGTAATAAGACAATAAGAGAGGTAACAACTTTAACTAAAGCATATTAGAGCAAACTTGACAATAAAAGATATAACATATGCTAACAACGTCAAATAGATCATGTCAAAATAACTTCAATGATGGAAGATATAACATGTTATGACAATTTTAATTAAATACATGGAAGAAGTCTAAAAGTAAAACCGGGTCAAAATACCACATATAAGCTCGTGTACATACTCATCACCTCGTGTACGCATCTTTCATAGAATACAAATAACATAATCAAGATACTTACCTCTTGTGTTTTTTCCCAAATATCCCCCCCCCCCTGCACAGCTAGATTTGAGCTAATAACATCAAACAATACAAGAGAAACTAATTTCGATAGACAAAGCTATGATGCTTACACAATTCACAAAAAGTCAACAAAAGTCAACCCCAAAATCGCTCGGTTGAAACCCAAGTCCAAGGGTAGATTCCGACTAGCCATAACCCCATGAGTCTACATATCTATTTTGTTTTGAAATCCTAGTTCTCCAAATAAACTCTCAAAAACCAAATTTTCATTTTTCAAAACATAGACAAAATCCCCAAAATTGCTCTTTGATTCTCATAAATTTGATGTTAAACCTCATATACAATCGTGAAATATAGTTGAAAATGGATTAGAATCAAATATCCAATGATTGTAGGTAAACCTACCCTCTCCGAATTGCCTCCTATCGAGTCTAGGTTTCTAAAATGAGAGATATGAGATGAAATCCCAACTTTCCAACCTTTTGTTCAGTTGCAGATATCGTAATTGCGAAGAAAGCCTCACAAATGCGGCAATTGTCAAGCCCAGGAGATGTCGCAATTGCGACGCAGACCTTGCAAACGCGAAGTCTACCCTCCTCGCAAATGCGACCATATGGTTGCAGTTGTGACCTACCCATCTTAAGACTAACCATCGTAAATGTGAACCAGGTATCGCACTTTCGATACCTTAGTCCCCAGCACACTAGTGCTCGTAATTGCAACCTTTCCAAAACACGTTTGTAACTCACCCGAGCCCCCGGACACCCAAACCAAACATCTGCACAAGTCTAAAAACATCATATGAACTCACTCGTGTGATCACAACAAAAAATAACATCTAGAACAATGAATCAGACATCAAAATGCATGAATTTCAAAAGAAAACTGAAGAACATCTAGAATTGAAACCAAGCGTCTGAATCCTAACAAACCAACTCCAAATGACACCAAATTTTGCAGACAAGATCCAAATAGCAAAATGAATATATTCCCAGTCCCAAAACCAAATTCCAAACCCGATAGCCAAAAAGCAACCTAGGGTCAAACTTGAGAAGTCAACCTAGGGTCAAATTGCAAACGTTTGACAAAACAAGTCAAATCAACCTACGGACCTCCGAAATCGATTCCGGACATACGCCAAAGTCAAAAATCATGATACGAACCTATCAGAGCTATCAAAATACCGTTTCGGGTCATTTTCATAAAATTCAAACTTTGGTCAATATTTCCAACTTAAGCTTCTAAACGAAGAACCAAAGGGTCCAAATCAACCCAACACCTTCCCAGAACTGAACTAACCAACCCCGTAATTCATAAATCCATAAATACACATGTGTGAAACATCAAAACGGGAAACGAGGCTCAAATACATAAAATGACTGGTCGGGTCGTTATATTCACCCCCTATAAAAACAAACGTTCGTCCTCGAACGTGCATAGATATATACCTGAAATCATGAAAAGGTGAGGACAACAACTATGCAAGTCGTGATTGGTCTCCCAGGTTTCCTCCTCGACCGAATGACCCCTCCAATGAACCTTCACCTAAGTAATGTTCTTTGACATCAACTTTCGGACATGCATGTCCAAAATGTCCACCGGCTCCTCAACATAAGTCAAATCCTTGTCTAATTGGACTTAGCTGAAATCTAATACATGTGATGGATCACCATAATACTTCCGGAGCATGGAAACATGGAATACCGGGTGAACTACCGATAGACTTGGTGGAAATGCAACTATGTAGGCCACCTCACCAACTCTCTCAAGGATATCAAAAGGACCAATATACCTGTGGCTCAACTCACGCTTCTTCCCAAACCTCATCACACTCTTCATGGTTGAAAACCAAAGAAACCCCTCTCTCCTACCATAAATGCTACATCACGAACCTTCCGATGAGCATAACTCTTCTAACTAGACTGTGTTGTACGAAGTCGATCATGAATCAACTTAACTTTCTCCAAGGAATCCCAACCAACCAACTAGAGAAAAGCACTATCACCCATGTAAGGCCTCATAAGGAGCAATCTGAATACTCGATTGGCAGATGTTGTTGTAGGCGAACTCTGCTAGCTGTAGAACTTGATCCCATGAACCCCCCAAATCCATAACACATGCATGTAGAATATCCTCCAAGATTTGAATGGTGCGCTCATACTACCCGTCCTTCTGGGGGTGAAATATTGTACTCAACTAAACTTGTGTTCCTAACTCACGTTGCACGACTCTTTAGAAATGCGAAGTGAATTTCGTGCCTCGATCGGAGATAATGGACACCGGCACACCGTGGAGACGAACAATCTCACAGATATAGATCTAGGCCAGCTTCTTTGATAAATAGGTAGTCACCACGGGAATGAAATGTGCCAACTTGGTCAACCTATCCACAATAACCCATACTGCGTCAAATTTCTTCAAAGTTTGTGGGAGCCCAACAAAGAAATCTTTGGTAATATGCTCCCACTTCCACTCTGGAATCTCAAGTCTCTAAAGCAATCCGCCCGGCCTCTAATGCTCGTACTTCACCTGCTGACAGTTCGAACATAGCCACATACTCTATAATATCTCTCTTCATTATTCTCGGCCAATAGTGCTGCCTCAAATCCTGATACATCTTAGCGGCACTCGGATGAATAGAACACCGAACTCTAGGCCTCCTCAACAATCAACTCACGTAATCCATCCATACTGGGCATACATATATTACCTTGCATCCGCAATATTCCATCATCACCAATAGAAACCTCCTTGGCATCGCCGTGCTGCATTATGTCCTTAGGGATATGCAAATGGGGGTCGTCATACTAACGCACTCTGATGTTCTCATACAAAGAAGACCAAGAAACCACGCAAGCAAGAACCCGGTTGGGCTCCAAAACATCTAGTCTCACAAACTGATTGGCCAAAGCCGAAACATCCGTGGCTAGTGGCCTCTTTGCTGCCGGTAAATATGTCAAACTATCCATACTCTCAGCTTTCTACTCAAGGCATCGGCCACCACATTGGACTTCATGGGATGATCTAGAATAGTGATATCATAGTCTTTCAGCATTTCTTACCATCTACGCTACCACAAATTAAGGTCTTTCTGCTTGAACAGATGCTGGAGACTCCGATGGTCGGTATAGACCTCACATGGAATACCATATAGATAGTGCCTCCAAATCATCAATGCATGAAGAATAATGCCTCCCAGTCTGGAGCACGGTCCTCAAATACTGCTCATGATCCTCTCGATTGTGAGAATATACCAAGATGTCATCAATGAACACGATGATGAATGAATCAAGATATGACTCGAATACATTGTTCATCAAGTGCATAAATGTTGCTGGGGCGTTGGTCAGCCCAAATGAGATCACTAGAAACTCGTAGTGACCATACCGAGTCCTGAAAGCAGTCTTCGGACTGTCCAAATCCTGAATCTTCAGTTGATGATACTCTGACCTCAAATCAATCCTTGAGAACACTCTGGCACCCTGAAGCTGATAAAGAAAGTCATCAATGCGCGATAGTGGGTACCTGTTCTTGACTATAACTTTGTTCAGCTGTCTATAATCAATACACATCTGCATAGTACCATCTTTCTTCTTCATAAATAGAATCGGAGCACCCCAAGGGGAACCACTCAGCCGGATGAAACCCTTATCAATGAATTCCTGAAGTTGTTTCTTTAACTCATTCAACTCCACTGGTGCCATACAATATGGTGGAATAGAAATGGATTGAGTGCCCGACACTAGGTCAATACCAAAATAGATATCCCTATCAGGCGGCATGCCCGGTAGGTCTGCTGGGAACACATCTGGGAAGTCTATAACTACCGGAGCTGACTCAACTATAGGAGTATCAACACGGACATCCCTCATAAAAGCTAGATATGCTTCACACCCCTTCTCAACCATCTGTTGTGCCTTAAGGAAGGACACAAATCTGCTAGAAATATAATCTAATGTACCCCTCCATGCCAACCACGACAAACCTGGCATAGCCAGTGTCACAGTCTTGGCGTGACAATCCAGAATAACATGATAGGGTGACAACCAGTCCATGCCCAAGATCACGTCAAAGTCTGTCATACTAAGTAACAATAGATCGACTCTGGTCTCATAACAACCAATAGTAACTAAACACGACCGATATACATAGTCCACAATAATAGAATCTCACACAAGCATGGACACCTATACAGGAGCACTAAAAGAAGCATGAGATATATCCAAATTTTGAGTAAAGTAAGATGACTCATATGCATAAGTAGAATCCGGATCAAATAAGACCGATGCATCACTATGACAGACCAGAACAATACCTATAATAATAGCGGTCGATGTAACCGCCTCCATCCTACCAGGAAAATCATAGAAGCAATCCTGGCATCCTACTCAATTGTGACCTCTACCCGCCCGAACTCTATCCCTAGTTGGCGGTGCAGGTGGAGCAGCAACTGGACCAGAAACCGTAGCCTATGGACCATGTGGAATCTGTAGAGCCTGTGTGGTCAGTGGAGGTGCACCCCTCCTGAGTCTGGGAAGTCCCTCACCATATGTTTGGTATCACCACACTCAAAATAAGCTCTTAGTGGGCGCGGCTGCTGAAACTGACTTTAGCCTGTTCGGTGAGAGTGACCGCTTAAGGCACCTCGTGCAAGAGGTGCACTGGAAAGGGGCTTAGAAAAATGGACAACCTGAGACCTCGGAATAGCCAGATCACTGTTAGTAGCGCAGAGTGCTGAATGAACTGGGTGGCCCACATAGCCTCTACCATAAAGGTCTACAACTAGATTGCAAGCACCACTATATCCTCCAGAATCTCGAGGCCTCTTGGCCTCCATGTCCTCCCTCTCTCGGCCCCGCATTGCGACGCCCCAAAATCGGGGAGGGCGACTGGCGCTCAACCGAGTGAACTCGGCCGAGCAAGCCTATTAGATTTCTATCTACCCAACTCATTCATGAATAAAGATAATATATATTTTCGTTATGCAAACAATAAAGTGATCATGCCTGCAATACCAATTTCTTACTAATAGCATTCATCATTTTAAAGTCTCAAATGGGACAAGTAATACAACCACAACATAATATAGTTTGTCTTTCCCAGCAGCAATACATAACCCACACTATGTCTACGGATCCTCTATAGATAAAGAAGAGTACAATGATAATGCCGGCAATAAGGCCCCGACTGTACCTCAAACAGAATACACAAAGAACAAAAGATACATGACCCCGGGATGGAATGGGGCTCACCGAGTCAGCTGGGAAGAAGGTGTACTGCTATCACTTATCAATATCTCCAGCTGTGGAACCACCTGCATCCATTTAAAGATGCAGCGCCCCCGACAATAGGGACATTAGTACTGTCGAACAGTACTAGTATGAAAACAAAACGCCAATTTAGGAATTTGGAAAAATAATATGAATATGATGTCAGGGCGGGAATAGAATAATATAGATAACCGTTTAAACCAAAGCAAGCTTATTAAGAGCTATCAATAACATTTATAGGATTTAAGATGAGATCCTATGTAACCATCTTTACAAAAAGCGGCTCCGCCGCGTCACCCAATATATGCAGGTGGAGGTGTAAGCACAACACCACAACTCTACTCAAGCGGCCCTGCCGCCTCACCCCAATGTATGCTGGTGGAGATATAACCACAATACTAAGAACCTACACAAAGAGGCTATGCCACCTCACGCCAATGTATGCGGGTAGAAATACATCAACGATACCAATACCTGCACAAAAAAGCTATGCCGCCTAACCCCAATATATATATGTGGGTGGTGGTGTAACAACAATACCAAAACTATACACAAATCGGTCGTACCGCCTCACCCCAATGTATGCGGGTGGAGATGTAATCCCACCATACCATAATCCCTACACAAAGAGGTCATGCCGCCTCACCCCGATATATACGGGTGGAGGTGTATCACAATCGCAATCTCTGCACAACGTTTCATAATAACTTCCACATAAATCATGACTTGAAATTATAACATGTGCATACACAATCCATACTTTGGAACACATCCTCAATTTATAATGCAATATGATAAGAGCATTTGAAACACAAATTGAACACATATATATATCACAAAACTTATCGGAATACTCGATTTGTCATCAATATCTTGGAACTTACAAGGATAATGAGGATTTCAGTTCTTAAAGAAGAGTTTAGCCAACATACCTCAATTGAGCTTCCTTAAACTCTAAAATGTTCCGAAATTCTCAGCAACTTCAATCTATTTTAGAAATATAAAAATTGAACCAAAATTAGGAAGATGATCATGGTTCTATCTCATTTGAGCATTTTATCAAACACTAGGTCTGAATAAGGTTTCAAGGTCTTTTCATGGAGGATTCCATCATCCCACAACCCAATCTTTACAATTTTTAGCTCAATAATCTTTCTTCACCCTTTGATAACACATGCATGTAAAATAAACAACTCTTATGCACCAAAAATTATCTTGCTAATTACCCATTTCTAGACAAAATTCGAAATTGAGGGTTAGGGGTGTAGAATCTTACCTCTAGGATGAAGACCTAATGAGTTTCTCTTCTTTATCTTCCAACATTTGAGCAAGAATTGAAGAACAATTATTGAGACACACCTTCACACTCTAGTGCACTCTCTCTCACTCTAAAATGTAAGATTTTAGCTCAAAAATGGCCCAAAACGTGTATTTAACGAAGTAGGGTCGGGTTAAAAATCCAAAAATGAAACTTCGGATCAAGGTCTGTGATCGCATATGCGATTGCATAATCGGTATGCGGACCGCATATCGGCCACATAATCTCGCCTTCAAAACTGGGCGTGACTGACATGGTCTGCGGTCATTATGTGGCCCGCAGACCTGGTCTGTGGTCACATAATGCATCGCAGAATTGGTCTGCGGTCGCACAATGCCCCGCAAACCTGGTCTCTAAACCTCCCCTTTCCTGTCTCACTCTGTGACCATTATGCGGTCCGCAAAGTGATTTTGCGACCGCATAGTGGTCCACAGAAATGTCTTCGTTTGCAGAAAATATTCCTTTACTCTCCTGTGCATTGTTCAACCCAAAAAGTCCGGCACTATGAAATATTATTTTTTCTTTGCAAAATATTATGGGGCCTTACATTCTCCCCCACTTAGGATCATTCCTCCTCGAATCAGGGTCAAAATATTTTATTAGCATCTTATGCAACACACTTTTTCATACCACACACTAGCAGCCCCAAATTTGACTAACTCCTTAAATTTCCAAACATTTCGCTAGAGTTTCCCCTGTAATTGGGCCTATCCACCTGTCAAAGAGCCCCAGAAACACATCCTAACAACATATGCATAATCCAACGACATAACATAGCACAAAACAACATCAAATATGGCCTCACAAGCAACATATTTAGAAAGAAGAACCTTTACAATAACTGAACAAACGATACAAAAATCAATAGGCGACAGTTTTATAAAAAGGTCATATAGTTTATACAAACAAGTAAGGATACTTCTTTTTCATTTCTTTCTTGGCCTCCCAATTCAACTTGCTGGTTTTGCCACAACACCTTCACAGGGGCAATTTCTTTATTCCTCAACTTTCGGACTTGCCTATCAAGAATGGCAACTGGAATTACTTCATATGACAGTTCTTCATTGACCTCAATGGTCTCAACCGGTATAATAGCTAACGAATTCCCAACTACCTTCTTCAACATAGACACATGGAATACTGGGTGCACTAATGACATCTCAGGGGGTAGCTCAAGCTTGTACGCCACCTCACCGATCCTCTAAATGATTATGTATGGTCTGACATACCTCGGACTCAATTTTCCTTTCTTACCAAATCGCATTACAACTTTCATGGGGGGAACTTTCAAGAATACCCAATCATCTTCTTTGAACTCTAGATCCCTACAACGAACATCCGAATAGGACTTCTAAAGACTCTCAGCAGTTTTCAACTGCTCCTTAATGATTTTAAATTTATCCATGGCCTGATGCACGAGGTCTGGCCCTATTAATGCTGCTTCACTAATTTCGAACCACCTAATGGGAGATCTACATTTCCAACCATATAAAGCCTCAAACGGTGCGATTTGAATGCTAGCGTGATTGCTGTTGTAGTAGGAAAAGTATATGAGTGGTAAATGATCATCCTAACTACCTTTGAAGTCTACAATGTAAGCACGCAACATATCCTCAAGTGTCTGAATAGTATGCTCTGCCTGCCCGTTAGTCTGCGGGTGAAAGGTTGTACTAAGATTCACCTGAGTACCCAAACCTTGCTGAAATTTCTTCCAAACATTAGCAGTGAATTGTGCCCCCCGATCAGAAATAATAGAAACTGGAGTGCCATGCAGTCTGACTATTTCTTTGATATACAATTGAGCATATTGTTCTACCGTATCAGTAGCTTTAACTAGCAAACATTGTGTTGATAGTCGGTCCACAATCACCCAAATCGAGTCAAACGTACGCGGAGTGCATGGTAATCCTATCACAAAATCCATATTAATCATTTCCCACTTCAACATTGGAATTTCTGTATCCTGTGCTAAACCACTGGGCCTTTGGTGTTCGGCCTTTACTTGCTGACAATTCGGACATCTTGCCACAAAGTCCACCATATTCCTCTTCATATCATTCCACCAATAGACTTCCTTAAGATCATGATATATTTTTGTAGAACCTGGGTGCACGGAATACCTAGAAGTGTGAGCTTCAGTCATAATTCTTTCACGGAGACCATCCACATTTGGAACACATAGTCGTCCTTGGTACCTTAGTGTACCATTATCCATGCCAAGAGAAAATGCCATGGTCTTATGTTTATGAATCCCATATTTTAGTTGTGCCAACAATGGATCATTGTACTGTTTCTCCTTCACTTCCACATCAAGTGATGATTCAGCCCTATTTTATACAATCACCCCTCCCTCACTAGAGTCCACAAGACGAACTCCCAAACTAGCCAATCGGTGAACTTCCTTGGCCAATGGCCTTTGATATGCCTCTAAGTGATTCAACCTACCCATGTATTTTCAGCTAAGAGCATCTGCCACAACATTGGCCTTTCTTGGATGATATAGAATATCAATGTTGTAGTCCTTGAGTAACTTAAGCCATCTTCTCTGCCTCAGATTCAATTCCTTCTGCTTGAAAATATATTGAAGGCTCTTATGGTCCGTGAATATATCCACATGGATCCCATATAAATAATGACGCCAAATTTTCAATGCAAATACCACTGCCGCAATTTCTAAATCATGTGTTGGATAGTTCTTTTAGTGATTCTTGAGTTGCCTAGAAGCCTAAGCAATAACCTTGCCATGTTCCATTAATACACATCCAAGACCGATTCTTGAAGCATCACAATATACCATAAATCCATCTATACCCTCTGGTATAGTCAATACCGGTGTCGTAGTCAATCTTGCTTTCAATTCTTGGAAACTCTTTTCACAAGCATCTGAACATTAGAACTTAATCGCCTTCCACGTCAATTTAGTCAATGGGGAGGCAAGAGTAGAAAACCCCTCCACAAACTTTCTGTAATATCCAACTAAGCCTAAGAAACTGCGAATCTCTGTTGGAGTTGTAGGCCTCGGCCAATTCTTCAAAGCTGAAATTTTCTGAGGATCAACCTTAATTCCCTTACTAGAGACTACATGACCAAAGAATATAACTGATTCAAGCCAAAATTCACACTTTGAAAACTATGCATATAACTGGTGCTGATGTACGGTTCACAGAACTACCCTGCGATGATCAGCATGGTCTTCTCGACTTCATGAATATACAAGAATATTGTCAATAAATACTATCACAATAGAGTCAAAGAATGGCTTAAAAATTCGATTCATAAGATCCATGTGACAACTCCTTTTAGAGTGCTAAAGGAGAAGGGTCACCACCTAACAATTTTTAAGGTGTGTTAGGGAACCTATTATACAGATAACTCTCTTTGACTAGTCAACGCCACTAAAGATCGGGTAAGGGCTCAAGTTACCTCAAAAAAAAGGTGCTAGGCACTCCTCGAGGTCCACAACTATGGATCCCGACCGAACTTAAGATTATGTGGATTACGATTAAGCTAGGTGATCAAATATACAAAGGGAATTCAGAAGTCAAAGAACTTTATTACAACATGCTTAATACAGATCTTAGTGCGAATATAGGGATACAACTATTTAGATCTAATAAAAACATATAAAGAGGAGGGGGGTCCTAAGTTTTTTAGCCTAAAGGATCACCCCGTGCAACATAAATAATACTTTGTAACTCCCTCAAGATGGGGTGTTACTCATACTATTTAGCGGGCATAGACTATCATATCCTGCTACCCGATTACTCCCTATGTGTGCACTACCCGTCCCATACCTATGGTCCAGGAGGTATTGGACCTTTATTTTGGATGGTTCTAAACCTCACTTAGGATGCTCAGAAATATCAAAACTAGACGACATACAAAATACATTGGACTTCACATATAGGCAGTCACGGCTCAAGTTTGCCTCCACACTTAAGCAAAAAATGCACGCAAGACAAATTGTATGTTAAGTAGTTCAGAATTAAGAACATAAATCCCTATAGACATGATTTCTATGTGACAAGGCGTTAAGGCATGCAAGCAGTTTCAGAAACCAAGTGTTGCCCATAGACTTGATTGCACAATTCTCGTATATTGATTGTTGAAATTGCAGATTTCCAGTTATTAGTCTTGTAGATGTAGCGTCTAAGTGATTTATGTAGTAAAGACAGTGGAATCTATCGGGAGAAACCCAGAATTACTCACGCTTTTGATAGTGGTCTAAGTGAACAATAAACAATGTTGAGAAGGGCATCATTAACAATTATTAAGGAGAATTGTGGTATCCTATAGGCAGGATCTTTAACGATTATCACTTGAAACTGATTTAATTGTTATATTTTAACCTTATAGGCATGTTTTCTAGGTGAACACTGCGATACAATAACAAATGAGATGATTAAAATCCTATATGCATGATCTCTAGTAGATATACTGCAGCGATGCAAATTGAAGGAAAGTTCAACGATATTTATTTCCTATGGGCAGGTTTTCTATTAACATGTAGCAACAAGGATAATGGAGGCATTTGAGTTCATTCTTTGCTAGTAGACAAGTAGTGTGAGTGTGTGCTTTTCCTAATGGCACGATCTCTACAGTGTGCATAGAGAGTGAATGACACATATAGCAAACATATTATTAAGTCCTATAGGCATGCTATCTACCTGTCGTAGGTAAATATTAAAATCTACCCCATTCCCTTTTACTAACAACCCCAATTGTTTATAGAAAGATTATTATAGGCCCAATAATGAGTAAAGTAACAATATACATAACAGTGAGCAAGCCCACAATAGGCCCAAATAAAATAAATAAATAAATAAATAAGTACCCAGCATTGCTGGACCTTCCATATCTCTTACACGGCGTACCCAGACCTTCAATAAAGAGCCACGTTCAATACACGACTCAATGGTCCATAGAAGAGTCCAAACCAATTCACCTAGACACAACACCAAGTGTTGAACCACTTGGAACAACCAATATAAATACACAGTACATGACAGGGAAGTAGAATAGTAAGAACAAGTTAGGAGGTTGAGGGAGTGACTAGGACCAAGCCCTAGTGTGTCAGAGTTCATAAGGGCCTCAATTGGACCCCGAGCAGTGCTCACACTAGGGAGGGCAACAATAGAACCGAGATAGCCTTAGCTTTTAGCCGGCTAAGAATAAGAATTCAGAATAGCATGAGTAGCAAGTAAGGAGAGTGGATCGTGATAGAGGGACAAAAATCAAGTAATACACCAAGCTGAGCATACAGAGCAACTAGTCAAGCAGGCCAGTAGGTTCAACAGGATTTCACACATAGCAAAGTGCTACATAGACAACCTCATATTGAAAGAATTAGGAGAAGAACAGGTTTACATGCATATATAAATTATCATGTACAAATGCATTAAACTAGTTGAGACCTAAAGATCCAAATTAAGTTAAGTATACATCCTAGTGCCATGTTAATAAGTATGTAGACATGATGGGGGGCACACATTGTGATATTTACTGAAAGGACAGTGTAGGAAATGAGCCAAAGGCATACTGGGGAAACATATTAGCATAGAAGCAAGGTCACAGTTGATAGAAAAAATAGAGTATTTATCTTAAAATCAGGATAGCAAGGAAATATATCTAGAGAAAACTTTGAAGTAGTATTCCATATAGTTGGAACTAATACACAAAGAGCAGTCAAACAGACACAGGACTTAACACTAAAGGATTTATTCAAGTGGGTTTGGCTTCCATAATGTTGGGGTGGTATCCAAAACAAAATATGCAGAAATTTTGTAACTAACAACACATGGTCACAGTAGTCAGATTCATATCAAAATGGACTTGCACTGAGACTCAAAACTGAACATATTCATATGCTAGAGGTACAGAACTCATTCCAGAAAAACAAAGGATCAACATAGAAGTGCAAACCATAGTGAAGATTACAGATTAGCCTAATACACACTAAGGACAAAGCAGTAAACTACCTCATGTGTTCAACTAACACAAAATGGCAAAGAGTATTGAGCATTATCACAGTAGTGCAATATTAGGGACTCGCAATTAAATCATGCTTATGTAATTCAAACAAATATAAGTATGCAGAAGGAAAGAAAGAAATTTAACATTGTAAGGGTTAAAAGCACAAACCAGTAGCAAAATCAAAAGAGTAATAAAGAGCGTAATAGCAAGAACCCCAGATCTCCGACGCTTCAGAGTTCACAAGAGCCTCGAGAAAGGGCTCCGAGCAGTGCTTGCACCGGAGGAGGCCGTTTAATGGCCTTGGCATTCAGCCGGCCAAGAATCAGAGTATAGAACCAGAGAATAAGAGAACAATAGAGTAATGGCTTCGATTTTTAGTGAGTCCGGGTGATTCCAAGTCTCTCTCAAAGGGGAAAAGGGAAGGGTTTATATAGTAGTAGGAATCAAACAAACAAACAAAGAAAACAATCAATCAAACATAAATATGGAAAGAAAGTACCATATGCTATCAGTAATGGAACGGTTAAAAGGAAAAGTATAAAATTCCGAACCCTAATTCGACAGATATCAAAGATTGACCAAAAATCTTGGCTAATCGGACCCAATATAGCCTGGCCATGATGCATATGGACAAGATATCGTCCAGATTCAAACGTTTGAAGTGAATGGGCAGAATCAGAGAGATGTTACTTGCCATGTTTAGGCAAGTACCAAGTAACACCATAGTCTTGCAAGTAACAACGAGGTAACACCTAAGAGGCAAAGAAATCACAAAGGGAATCCATGATTTACTCGGGTTTGGAGAAGATTGGGGAGGCGGCTAGTATTTCTGAAGGAGGAAGAAAGAGAGATGAGAGGATTTAGGGGAGGCGGGTTAAGAGAAAATGATAAGGTTTGAGCGGGGTTGGTTAATTAAATAAGGACAGTGGGCAAAGGCCGTTGATCTTGAGAGATCAACGGTTGGGATTCAAAATCGAACGGGTCGAGTTATAAAAATGGGTACCGACCAGGCATTATACAATGGTCACCTGGTTTGGGCTTGGGGTCTATTGGGCTAAGGATATTGGGCCAATTTGGTTCAAAAACTTAGTTTAAAGCCAGGCTATTATTTAAATACACGAAAATTTATTTAAATACACAAAAATAATTTATAGAAATGCTTGACAAAAAAGTAAAAATATTATTTATATACTGAAATGCTTAAAAATAATAACTTTGTATTATAAAAATATAAAAGGCTATTTTGACACAAATAATATAAATAAAGAGCATTTATGTACAGATATAGGCTATTACTGTAAAATTGTGCAAATAGCTTAAAAATATTAAGGTAATTACCTAAAATGAAGTATTATAGGTGAAAAAATAATAACTTTAAGTAGTTAAGTCATCATAAAATAATTTAAAGGGATAATCAATAAATATTTATATAATTTAAATTCAAGAAAATTATTTTAAAGATCTAAACAATTATGGAAAATTATAGAAAATACTTGTATAGATTTGTAAACTAAATATTGATGAAAATATGTTATTTTGAAAGTATGTATATATTTTAAAAAATATGAGGGAAAAATTGGGTATCAACAACTCCCTTCTTTACCAGGAAATGATGAAAGAATTGTCGGGTAAAGAAAATGATGACCGATTTTGGCCGCAATGAGTGAGGGATGATGTGATTTGAAACAAAATGGGGGCCGAACACTGGTTCCTGATTTGCCCACATATCCCTGGTTTTGCGGGAATCAGGCCGTGTGTAGTTCTGGATCCAACGGTGAACGAGATAGATGGAGTTGTTATAGGAATGGTCGTATGTTTTGAAAGGGGTTCTTTTAGGGTAGGATAGTATCAGATGAGTTTATACAAAATCGTGAATGTGAGTCTGAAACATTATGGATGTGTCTTAAAATGAATATCTGAATGGTTATCGAGTAAACGTGGGTAACTGATGGTGATTGGTTACATTTGAAATAATTGCAGGATGCGAACGTTGTGAACGGAAATCGGAGTGAGGATTTTCTCCCGTTAGGACAACAGTTACCTCCTGAATTACCTGCAAAACTTAAAACACGATGCATACAAATATATAGATTATGTCGAGAATTTAAACATGATGAAAATTCCCTTTGGACCATGAAAGTTGTCTTTCGACGGTGAGGACGATGTCCTTAGACAATGATGTCTTGGGTCATGAATCATGCGATAAGGGATTCGTAGGCCATAAAATGATGTCCTCGGGCTATGATAATGGTGCCTCTGAACCATGACGCCTTTGAATAATGATATACACTTTTGAGAGATCCTCAGGCCATGGAATGGTGTCTTCCGGCTATGAGGATGATGCCTTCGGACTATGATGCCTTTGGACAAAATGGTGGTGTTTCAGCCCATGAAATGCAAAAATACGATCCTTGGTCATATGCCAAACAAGATAAAGCTTAGTCTTGTGTAAGATTAGGGGAGTGCTTAGCCCCAGGCGAATATAGGATAGTGTTGGGTCTTAAATAGCGTAATGGAGATAGCATTTAGTCTTATCTGAGGACAAGGAAATGCTTAGCCTTAGGCAATTGAGTGCCTAACCTCGTACATGAAAAAGAGACAATGCTTAGTTTTGGCGCAAGAAAAGGCAGTGCTTAACCTTATGCAATTATGGAGGCAATGCTTCGCCTCGTGCAAGAAGAGGAGACAATGCTTAGTCTCGATGCAAATAAAGGCAGTGCTTAGCCTTATGTAGTTAAGGATGCAACGCTTAGCCTCATGCAAAATAGGAGACAATGCTTAGTCTCGATGCAAAGAAAGGACGTGCTTATCCATATGCAGTTAAGGAGGCAATGCTTAGCCTCATGCAAAATAGGAGACAATGCTTAGTCTCGATGTAAGGAAAGGCAATGCTTAGCCTTTATGCAATTAGGGAGGTAGGGCTTAGCCTCAGGCAAAATAGGAGACAATGCTTAGTCTCGATGTACGGAAAGGTAGTGCTTAGCCTTTATGCAATTAGGGAGGTAGGGCTTAGCCTCATGCAAAATAGGAAACAATGCTTAGTCTCGATGTAAGGAAAGGCAGTGCTTAGCCTTTATGCAATTAGGGAGGCAGGGCTTAGCCTCATGCAAAATAGGAGATAATGCTTAGTCTCGATGTAAGGAAATGCAGTGCTTAGCCTTATGCAATTTAGGTAGGCAATACTTAGCCTCATGCAAGAAGATGAGATAGTGCTTAGTCTCGATGTAAGGAAAGGCAGTGTTTAGCCTTATGCAGTTAAGGAGACAATGCTTAGCCTCATGCAAAATAAGAGACAATGCTTAGTCTCATGCAAAAAAAAAGCAGTGCTTAGGAGGAAATGCTTATCCTCATGCAAAGAATAGGAGGCAAGTGAAAAAGTATTTCTTAGCTGAAGATATTTGTGCTAGATAATCTAAAGGCAGTATCTTGATATATCTGCAAGTATCGTTATCTTATTGTACCTGCATTTAAAGAAAAATTGTGAGTTATGTGGGGGAAGGTTGGTTTGCATTTTTGTCTTCTGCCTTGCCTGTGCTCCTGCCTTTAGATCCTGTTTGAGTTACCCTGTGTAGCGTCTGGTTGCCAGAGAAATAGAGTTTTTGAAAAATATGCATGCATTTGATAAATATAGATGTTTTTAAATATAGTAGTATGTGATATCAAGTAAGTTAGATGAACCAATGACTGTGACGTATTTTAGAGACATTACGACCTCTTTACTTTAGAATATTGAGGGTGCTCCTCAAAATGCTACCCCAGTTTCTGACCATGGCAAAATGAAGATTTTATTAAGATGTGACCGAACCCACAGGGCTGCCTACGTATCCCCTCTTAAGCGGGAATCACTTCAAGCGTAGTTCAATTACACCAAAGGAGGAAATGTAAACAATCCTAAACATAATATCTCTTGACTGCGTTTGATTTGATAGGTTTTGGCAAAATCTTTCCGTTCATCTCTGCAAGTATGAGTGCTCCTCATGTTAGCACTCTGTGAACCATGTAGGGCCCTTGCCAATTGGGTGAAAATTTCCCTTTGGCTTCATCTTGATGCGGGAAGATCCGCTTTAGCACCAATTGCCTTGGTGTGAATTGTCTGGTCTTGACCCTATTGAAAGCTCTGGACATTCTGTTCTGGTAAAGTTGACCACGACATACTGTGTTCATTCTTTTTCCATCAATGAGAGCAGTTGTTCATAATGACTTCGTATCCATTCTGCATCACTGAGTTCAGCCTCTTGTATGATTCTCAAAGAAGGAATTTCTACTTCGGCGGGAATGACGGCTTCAGTACCATAGATGAGCAAATAAGGAGTTTCCCCAGTTGATGTGCGAACCGTGGTACGATATCCAAGTAGGGAAAATGGTAACTTCTCGTGCCATTGTTTGTGATTATCTACCATCTTCCTTAATATCTTCTTGATGTTCTTATTGGCAGCTTCAATAGCTCCATTCATTTGTGGCATGTATGTTGTGGAATTCTTATGCTTGATCTTGAAGGTTTCACACATGGATCTCATCAAATCACTATTAAAGTTGGCGGCGTTGTCGGTGATTATTGATTATGGTACCCCGAATCGACAGACAATACGATCCCTAAAGAAATCTACTATGACCTTCTTAGTTGCATCCTTGTAAGATGCGGCTTCAACCCATTTTGTGAAATAATCTATTGCCACTAGAATGAACCTGTGCCCATTTCAAGAGTTAGGTTCAATTAGACCGATGACATCCATTCCCCAAGCGGAGAAAGGCCAAGGTGCACTTGTTGCATTGAGTTCATTGGGTGGCACTCGTATTATATCAACATGTACTTGGCATTGATGACACTTTTGGACATACCTGATGCAGTCTGTTTCCGTAGTCATCCAAAATTACCCTACTCTTAATATCTTCTTAGCTAAGATAAAGTCATTCATGTGTGGTCCGCAAGTTCCGGCATGTATTTGTTCGAGAAATTTGGATGGTTCCTTGGCGTCGACACACCGTAATAACCCCAGATCTTGAAGAAGTAGTTAGATAATCTTCGGAGTGTGCGTTTCTGATTATGAATTGCGTGCTCCGGGTATTCTCCCTTTGCCAAATATTCTTTGATGTCATGGAACCATGGATTTCCAATTTCTTCTTCAACGTGAGCATAATAATCTGGCTGGTTATGAATCCCTACCGGGATAGGGTCGATGAAAATCTTGTTTGGGTGTTGTATCATGGAAGATAGAGTGGCCAATGCATCTGTGAACTCATTCTGGATTCTCGGAACATGTTTGAACTCTATCTTTGTGAATCTCTTCATGAATTCTTGTCCATAGTAAAAATATGGCAGTATTTTGGTATTCTTTGTAGACCATTCTCCTAGAACCTGATGCACCAAAAGGTCTGAGTCACTAATTACTAGCAATTCCTGAACTTTCATGTCAGTGGAAAACTTGAGACCCAAGATGTACGCCTCATATTCTACCGTATTGTTGGTACATGGAAACCTCAAATTTGCAGCTCCATCGAAGAACATTCTCCGACCATCATAGGTTTCGGTGATATCTTATCCTACGAATGATACCTCTTCGTCGAGAAAATACGTTTTCAGTGGTTCGTACTCTGCGTCTACAGGATTTTCTGCCAAATGATCCGCCAATGCTTGCCCCTTGACAGCCTTTTGAGTTACATAGATGATGTCTAAATCACTTAGTAATATCTAACATTTTGCGAACCTCCTCGTGGGCATGGGCTTCTAGAAGATGTATTTTGACGGATCCATTTTTATATGAGATATGTGGTGTAGGCACAGAAGTAGTGCCTCAACATTGGAGCTATCCATATCAAAGCGCAACAGGTGCGTTCCAACAAAGAATACCATGTTTCGTAAGGTGTGAACTTCTTGCTCAGATAGTATATGGCATGTTCCTTTCTTCCCTTCTCATCGTGTTGTCCCAAGAAACAGCCGAAAGCCCCATCTAGTACGGATACATAGAGTAGTAGAGGTCTCCCAGGTTCCGGTGGGACTAGAACAGGTGGTTTAAATAAATATTCCTTGATCTTGTCAAAAGCTTTATGGCACTCTTCAGTCCAACTTGTTGCCCTCAACATTTTGAAAATCGGTTCATAAATCACAGTTGATTGTGCTATGAAATGGTAAGACGCCCTAAGAAAATCATCACATCTTTCTTGTTCTTTGGAGGTGGCAAATCTTGGATAGCCTTGACCGTTGAAGGATCTAGCTCAATTCCTCGGCAGCTGACGATGAACCCTAACAACTTTCCAGCAGGGACTCCGAAGGAACATTTTGCGGGATTCAGTTTCAGGTTGTACCTTCGAAGTCAATCAAAGAATTTCCTCAAATATGCTATATGATATGTGCTTCTCTTGGATTTAATGATAATGTCATCCACGTTCACCTCTATCTCCTTGTGTATCATGTCGTGAAAAATGTTTGTCATGGCCCTCACATAAGTGGCTCCAGCATTTTTAGGCCAAACGACATCCTCTTCATCCATCCAGATCTGATGATATCCTGCGAAGCAATCCAAAAAGGATTGAAGTTCATGCTTGGCACAGTTGTTAATCAGTATGTGTATATTGAGCAAAAGGAAATCATCTTTGGGACTCGCTTTGTTTAAATCCTGATAGTCGACACACACTCTGACATTCCCATCTTTCTTTGGAACCGGCACAATTTTAGCCAACCAGGTCAAATATTCAACCACTCTGAGAACCTTGGCTTTGATCTGCTTGGTGACTTCTTCCTTTATTTTCAGACTCATATCTGGTTTGAACTTTCTGAGCTTCTGCTTTACAGGCGGACACATAGGGTTGGTAGGTAGTTTATGAGCCACTATGGACGTGCTCAAAGAGGTCATAACATCATAGGACCATGCAAAAATATCCTCATACTCCTTCAAGAACCAGATGTATTCTTCCTTCTATGATGGCGATAGGTGAATGCTTACACGAGTTTCCTTGACTGTTTTGGAGTCTCCCAAATTAACGATTTCAGTCTCATCCAAATTGGACTTAGGCTTGTTTTTAAAATTTTCCACTTCTCTGACAATATTCTCGTGTATTATATCCTCTTCCAGATCCTCTGAATCACTATCCTTGTGTTGTTTTATCTCGTTACATGTCGCAGTCGTAGATTCATCGGGATAGGTAATAATAATGATGTAGAGAAAAAATACAAAGAATAATAATAAATATTAAAAATAACAATGCATTAAATAAATCTTGAAAACGTCAAACAAGTATGGCTCGATGACTCGAGCAATTATTTCAAAGAAAAATACGTTTAGAACAAAATATTGAAAATGTCTTAGATGCTCATAAAAATGCTTTTAAAATAATTGATGCTAATTGCCAGGCTACCCAGGAACTTGACGGGCCCTTGATGGCGCGACAGTCCAACTCTTGAGAACATCTACCTTCTCCATTGTCTGAATAATAAGGTCTTCCTCATCCTCCTCCTCAACCATCACACTGCAGTCTATGTGGTTGTCATCCAGAAATAGCTTCCTTATGCCATCTAGAGCTTCATCTTCTTCAGACCCCCACATCCTATCAGCTTGATGAAACGACTGGCTCAAATGTGGTACTGGCTGCTTTAGAGGGTAATAAGGACCACGCCATGGTGGCGACCAATTCTGATACTCGTGCCATGTGTATTCATACCAAGCCCAAAGGTTTTGTCGTGACGCTTTAGCGGTATCGGTTTGGTGATCCCCTGGAGATTCTTACTGAGACCCTTGCCAGGTTCATACCCTGTCCATGCCAATATGCCTTCTATGTTACTGCTCCACCATTTGTCTTTTTCAATTACGTTGACGCGCTCGACGTGATGGTATGTTTCTCCACCTTACTTCCTTCTATTCTCGATGACCGGAACAATTTGATTGGTGTAAATGGGATTACTTCCGTCCCCATAGATGATCAATTCCTGATGGTTCCGCTCAAACTTCACGGCCTGATGTAGTGTAGAAGCCATGGACCCTGCGGCATGTATCCACGGTTGCCCCAATAATATATTGTACGTAGAAGACATATCCAATACTTGCAACTCAACATCGAACCAGGTCGGGCCCATCTGTAGTCTGAGATTGGTCTCCCCAATTGTGGCCCTTTGAGACCCATAAAATGCTTTCACATTCATACTCCCTGCTCATATCTCGTGCAGACCTTTACCCAACCTTTTCAAAGTAGTTAGTGGATAGATGTTGAGACTAGAACCCCCATCTATCAAGACTCTGGCAATAAAATTGTCCTCAAACTGCACTGTGATATGTAGTGCTCTGTTGTGACTTAGTCCTTCCGGTGGTAGCTCGTCTTCATGAAACGTGATCTTGTGGCTTTCCAATACTTTCCCTACCATGTTGGCAATATATCCACTGGTGATGTTATTGGGTACATAAGCTTCATTCAACACCTTCATCAAGGCATTCTTATGCGCCTCAGAGTTTTGCAGCAGTGATAAAATGGATATTTGGGCAGGAGTTTTGTTCAGATGATAAACCACAGAATACTCTGTCGCCTACACCTTTCTCCAAAGATCATCTGGGCCAGTCTCAATGATAGGAGGTTTAGAGGCGGCTTCTTTGCTTGTTCCTCCCAAATGCTCGGGTGTATAAACCCTACCAGTTCTGGTCATGGCTTGCGCTGCACCTGTTTCTTCTATTTTTTCCTTTCCTTTCCTTCTTGCTTCTACAACATAATCCCAAGGTTTAGCATTAGACTTAAAAGACAGTGTGGGTGACACCATCACGATTAAGAGTGTTGTTACCTCAACCTCAAATGGAGTTGGTGCAGCTACCTCAACTTCAATCGGTGCCTGAGTTTGTACCACGATAGGTGTGAGGGTGACTGGAGATGTTTTAGGATTATCCCCTTCTCGAATGAGTACAATTGACCCCTTTGAGTCCCATTCTTCATCGGTCTCTATCACGTTTACCCCTTCACCCCTATGATCCGGGAGAGGATTGGTATGGACATTAGGTGCATCCTCCTTTGCATGTATGACTTTGATGTCAATTAATGTCTGAATCTTATCCTTCAAAGTACGACACTCATCAATAATATGACCCTTCATGCCTGAGGAGTTTTCCATACCAACAACGGGAATGGGAGCGACATAACCGGCAACCTTCAGTCTATCGTACAGTTGGTCTATGGGTTTAACAATTGGGGTGTATTGTCTGGGTGGTCTGCGGTCGAAATTTGGTCTAGGTTTTTGGTAGTTTTGGTAGGATGGTTGTGAGTGGTAGTATGCTGGTTGGGTGTTATAAGTATGGTAAGTGGCGGCATGTTGTTGGTATCTGGGAGTTGAAGGCTGATACGTGGGTGGGGGTGTTTGGTATGTAAGAGGAGACTTTGGACCTTGGGCTACCATCAGCGCACCTACTTCTTTCTTCTTGGAGATACCTCCTGACTATAAGGCTTTATTTGTTGCTTGGAGTTCTACAAAATTTGTCACCATTCTTCTTTTGATCCCTTCTTCTATTATTTCTCCTAATTTGATGATGTCAGAAAATTTATGGTTTTCAATAACCATCAGTCTTTCTAGTATTCCGGATCCTGAGCTCTGACGAAGAACTTATTCATCTATTATTCTTTCAGTGTTGGACTTACTTTTGCAGCTTCAGACCTCCACTGAGTAGCATACTCGCGAAAATCTTCTGTCGGCTTCTTCTTGAGATTCTAAATGCAGAAAACATCTGGTGCATTTTCTGTGTTAAACCTAAACCAATCCATGAAATCTGATGCCATGCTCACCTAATTAATCTATTTTTTTGGGTTCTGACTGATGTACCAAGACAATGCATCTCCAGTGAGGCTCCTCATGAACAGCTTCATGCAGATTCTTTCATCCTTGCCAACTCCTACAAGCTTGTCACAATACATTCTCAAGTGCACCTTCGGATCACCAGTCCCGTCGAACATTTCGAACTTAGGAGGTTTGTAACCTTTTGGCAGTTCTAGATCTGGTTGAATACACAAATCTTCATAATTCAAACCCTCAATGCATTTTCCCTCTTCGACACTTTGAACTCTGCCAGTAAGTTTCTTGAGTTCTTCCCCCATGTTCTTGATGAGAAAGTCCTTCTCGGCGGATTCGGGTATATATAGGGTATGTTGTGGGGTGTGGGGTAAAGTTTCCACATATATGGGATTGCTTTGGTGGACTCCGAGAATCTGGGCGTAATGGTGGTCATTGGTTGAGTTTTGCGGATCAGGAGTAGGCTTTGGTGCATTCTGAGGGGTATGGTATGTGGTTGTTTGTGGGTACTGAGTTGGGTGGTGATGGTGTTATTGAGGAGTAGGTATCGGTGGATGGTTGTGGTTCTGAGGAGGTGTGGCGTATTGATGTGGTGCAGGAGGATTTTGCAGATTTTGATTTTGTGTGTTTTGGGGAGGTGCCGGGTTTTGGGCGTTTGTTTTTTGTTGGTTAATGTCGGGGACGTTTAGGGTGAGGGAAAGCTTCTCCAAGTTCCGGACCTGCTCAAGGTCCCCTTGTAGCTCCAATATTTTCTATTCCAGACGTAGGACCAATTTATTCTGTGCTAGAGTAATCCGACCGTTTGAAGTTTCAACGTTCTCTGTATTGTCCTTTCTGATACCACTTAAATCATCCATCTTTCCTTTACCTTTGCTTCTTCCTTTAGGATCACTTGGTGGATAAGGAGGTGGAGGACCTCTGGATCTAGTATGATATGCGGATGATGCCAGTATGCACGAACCAACCTTGGGGAATGGGAATAAATAAAAGAAAAGAAAAACAAAAAGGTAACCAGGTTAGTAATGGGATATTGAAAGAATGCTTGCAATATTGAACATGATTTGCAAAATCATGTAAAAAATTCGCGTCGTAATTTGGGGGACAACGTTGTGCCCGAAGTAGGCCTAAGCGATACATAGACTTGGAGAAAATTGATGCCAATAATTGCGTCATTTCATTAACGCAAAAATGAATCAGATCCATACTAAAACGAATAATAAAAGAATTACTAGTGGCATTTGCCTTATTACAATCGAAATCTAAAACTAAGCTAAAAACTAGTAAAGAACATCATCTCCTAATCTACTTGGCCCCAGAGGGACCTTATCCATGCTTGGCCTTGGATCCATCAATCAAGTTTCCCAGGTCGCACATGTCCAATAGTAGGTAAGCCCTTGCTAAATGCCATCCCTCATTGCCTTCCATATTCTGACATCCGAGAGCCTCTTCCTCATCTTCCCCTCAAGTTCCATTAACCCTTACTCTAAATATTCCAATCTTTCTGTTGATTTAGTAGCAATTTCTTTTCAGTCGTTGATGGCTTCCATATCCGCCTTGTGTTGTTCCAAATGTATAGCTTCAGACTCGAAAACCCTCTTACGCAGCATCCTATACTTGACTTGTGCTTCATCAACATCATCTATAACCCTATTTTTCAGACTAATCCCTGGCTTGACATCTCCCACTGTATCCTCTACCAACCATGATGGGTAGAAGTATACATGGCCGGCATGGTACCTGTCTAGCTCGATAGTGTCTTTCTCTACAATGACCTTATGATTCCACATATGTTGTGCCTCGAACTTGAATGCAGTGATGTTCTCTTTAAAGTCAGCTTTGTACTGGACCATTTTGGAAACTCGAGGTATAACCTGCTTTCTTCCCGCTTGCCTCATTACCCTTATAGGAGCATAAGGATAGATTCCTCTTAACCCGATCAGCACTAAATGAGTTGTTTCTCTTGTCCTAATGATGAATTCACTGCTAGGGAACCATTCGAACATCCAATGTATCTTTTCATCAGTCAAATTACTGAATCCATCTCACAGCATTCCCAGGTTGTGCAAACCTATCTAGGATAAATGTCATTCTTTTTGGATTATGGTGGGCTATGTAGTCATTCAATGGTCGTCGCATAAGCTCCTGACGATATTCACCTCTCTGGAAATGTTCTAATAACCAAACCTGCAGCAACAGATTACAGCCCTCGAAATGCCCATACCCCTGCTTGCATCGATCTAGAGCTCGGTACATTTTGTCCAAGATCATGGGGATGATAGTGTAAGTTTGTCCTTCAATTCCTTCCATTAGAGTCCTAGCGACCATGGCTAAGCGAGTGTGGATCCTCCCCCGTTTCATCGGAAATATCAGCAACCCCAAGAAACAGACAATGAACAGAAAACCTTGACGGTGCGTCCAACCCAAAGAAGCAATGGCAACTTCATCATGGTGAAGGCGATATGACTTGCTATTCCCATAACGTTCATAAAGGAATTCAAATGTTATGTATGACTTCTTCAGACAGAGTAACTCATTATTTTTCTTGAAACCCGTCATTTTCAAAAAACCGGGGGGGGGTGCGATTTTCTAGTACTAATAAACCTGGACGATCCTATGGCAGCCTAGCGAAGCCTCCTATTTCCTCTAAGAGAGGGGTCATTTCTACATCACCAAAGCCAAAGACAGCTCTTTTCTCATCCCAAAACATAGTGGCGACCTCAATTAATGCGTTATTTGGCCGAATGTCCAATAAGGAAGGTAAATTTCTGAGGACCCTTTTCACATGATTCTTGTCATTAGGAGAGAGGTTCTTCCAACAATCAAGAAGTAAAGGTGGGATGTTTTGACCCATGCCGAACCTGGGGACTGCATGCCTCATTTTTTGCAAAACAAATAGAGTTATCCCTTCCCCTCTTCGGGTCTGACTATTTACACATTAATGATCAAAATATCGGCATGTTTTCTCCAAATAATGCATATAAGGTGATGGTGTCCATTGGGATTATGGAAATCCCGTCAGGCTTTGGTCGAGGCTTGTCTTAGTGGATTATCATGCGGACAACGTTCTAACCCATACTAGGTTTGACATGATGCATGCACAGTGGAAATTGGAGCAAGGTTTCTAGAAGGGTGTAGACTAGTACTCTGAAGTGGACAACTTGAGAGGGAAAGGTACGGAACCGTCGATTGCACCGCTGATCGACTAGTTTAGCGCAAATAAGCTTTTCCATTTTAAAGGCTAATTTTGGAAGAGCGCGGACACTCATCAAGTGCCGCTATGGTATTAGTTGGGCACGAGTGGAATATGATGCGAAGCATGCTTTATGCAAAGATAATAACACATTGTCAAGTATTTGCATGATAAATATGTGAAAGCAATAAATGCACTATTAAAATAAAACATAAAAGACGTAAAAAGAAAGACAAAATAAGAAGTTAGTTGGTGGAATATAAGGAATATAATAAAGTAATCAAGGGAGTAGGGGTGGGATAGACATGATATAGCTAATAAATATCAATTAGAGCAACTAAGGGAGAATAGGGAAAGGGATGTGCATGTTATAACAGTTTTAAACAAGTAAAGGTGAACGTGAAAGGGATGTGCATGTTATAACAGTTTTAAACAAGTAAAGGTGAACGGGAAGGGGATGTGCATGTAATAGCAAATCTAATAAATAAAGATGGAAAAGGAATGTGCATTTTATAACAAAGAAAACTAATCCACATAAGCCAAGTTCATTATGGTAAGAGCCTAAGTGTAAATTCCCAGCAGAGTCGCCATGCTGTCGCGCCCCATTTTTCTCGCGAAAAGTAGGCTTCGACAAGTGACAACTCCTTTTAGAATGGGAGATAGAGTGCTAAAGGAGAAGATTCACCACCTAATGATTTTTAAGGTGCGTTAGGGCACCTATTATGCAGATAACTCTGTTTGACTAGTCAACACCACCAAAGATCGGGTAAGGGCTCAAGTTATCTCAAAGAGAAGGTATTAGGCACTCCTCAAGGTCCACAACTGTGGGTCCCGGCCAAACTTAAGATTATGTGGATTATGATTAATGTAGGTTATCAAATAAACAAAGGGAATTCAGAAGTCAAAGAACATTATTACAACATGATTAATACAGATCTTAGTGTGAATATAGGGATACAACTATTTAGATCTAATAACAACATATAAAGATGGGGGGTCCTAAGTTTTTTAGCCTAAAGGATCACCCCTTGCAACATAAATAATACTTCGTAACTCCCTCAAGATGGGGTGTTACTCATATTATTCAGCGGGCACAGATTATCATCCCATGCTACCCGATTACTATGTTAAGGTTGTTACCTAAAAGCGTTCTAATTCAATTATAGGTCGTACCCTATGCGTGCACTACCCGTCCCATACCTATGGTCCAGGAGGTATTGGACCTTTACTTTGGATGGTTCTATACCTCACTTAGGCTGCTCAGAAATGTCAAAACTAGGCAACATACAAAACACATTGGACTTCACATATAGACAGTCAAGGCTCAAGTTTGCCTCCACACATACGTAGCAAATGCACGCAAGACAAATTGTATGTTAAGTAGTTCAGAATTAAGAACTTAAATCCCTATAGACAAGATTTCTATGTGACAAGGCGTTAAGGCATGCAAGAAGTTTCAGAAACCAAGTGTTGCCCATATACATGATTGCACAGTTCTCGTATATTGATTGTTGAAATTGCAAATTTCCAGTCATTAGTCTTGTAGATGTTGCGTCTAAGTGATTTATGTAGTAAAGACAATGGAATCTATTGGGAGAAACCTAGAATTACTCACGCTTTTGATAGTGGTCTAAGTGAAAAATAAACAATGTTGAGAGGGGCATTATTAATAGTTACTAAGGCGAAATGTGGTATCCTATAGGTAGGATCTTTAACGATTAGCACTTGAAACTGATTTTATTGTTATACTTTAACCTTATAAGCATGTTTTCTAGGTGAACAGTGCGATACAAAAAAATGAGATGATTAAAATCCTATAGGCATGATCTCTAGTGGATATACTGTAGCGATGCAAATTGAAGGAAAGTTCAACGATATTTATTTCCTATAGGCAGGTTTTCTATTAACATGTAGCAACAAGTATAATGGAGGCATTTGAGCTCATGCTTTGCTAGTAGACAAGGAGTATGAGTGTGTGCTTTTCCTAATGGCATGATTTCTACAGTGTGCGTAGAGAGTTAATCACACATATAGCAAACATATTATTAAGTCCTATAGGCATGCTCTCTACCCGTCATAGGTAAATATTAAAATCTACCCTATTCCCTTTTACTAACAACCATAATTGTTTATACAGAGATTATTATAGGCCCAATAATGAGTAAAGTAGCAATATTACATAACAGTGAGCAGGCCCACAATAGGCCCAAATAAAACAAATAAATACTCAGCATTGCTGGACCTTCCATATCTCTTACACAGCGTACCCAGACCTTCAACAAAGAGCCACGTTCAATACACGACTCAAGGGTCCATAGAAGAGTCCAAACCAATTCACCTAGCCACAACACCAAGTATTGCACCACTTGGAACAACCAATATAAATACACAGTACATGACAGGGAAGTAGAATAGTAGGAATAAGTTAGGAGGTTGAGGGAGTGACTAGGACCAAGCCCTAGTGTGTCAGAGTTCACAAGGGCCTCAATTGGACCCCGAGCAGTGCTCACACTAGGGAGGCCAACCAATAGAACCTAGATAGCCTTGGATTTCAGCCGGCTAAGAATGAGAATTCAGAATAACATGAGTAGCGAGTAAGGAGAGTGGATAGTGATAGAGGGACAGAAATCAAGTAATACACCAAGTTGAGCATACAGAGTAACTAGTCAAGCAGGCCAGTAGGTTCAGCAGGATTTTATACATAGCAAAGTGCTACATAGACAACCTCATATTGAAAGAATTAGGAGAAGAAGAGGTTTACAGGCATACATAGATTATCATATACAGATTCATGAAGTTAAACTAGTTGAGACCTAAAGATCCAAATTAAGTTACATATACATCCTAGTGCCATGTTAATCAGTATGTAGAAATGATGGGGGCATACATTGTGAAGTTTACTGAAAGTACAGGGTAGCAAATAAGCCAAAGGCATACTAGGGAAACATATTAGCATAGAAGCAAGGTCACTGTTGATAGAAAAATGGAGTATTTATATTAAAATCAGGATAGCAAGGAAATATATTTAGAGCAAACTTTTAAGTAGTGTTCCATATGGTTGGGACTAATACACAAAGAGCAGTCAAACAGACACAGGACTTAGCACTAAAGGATTCATTCAAGTGGGGTTGGCTTCCATAGTGTTGGGGTGGTATCTAAAACAAAATATGCAGAAATTTTGTAACTAACAACACATGGTCACAGTAGTCAGATTCATATCAAAATGGATTTGCATTGAGACTCAAAACTGAACATATTCATATGCTAGAGGTGCAGATATCATTCAAGAATAACAAAGGATCAACATAAAAGTGCAAACCGTAGTGAAGATTATAGATTAGCCTAATACAAACTAAGGACAAAGCTCTAAACTATCTCATGCGTTCAATTAACACAAAATGACAAATAGTATTGAGCATTATCACATTAGTGTGATATTAGGGACTGACAATTAAATCATGCTTATGTAATTCAAACACATATAGGTATGCGGAAGGAAAGAAAGAAATTTAACATTGCAAGGGTTAAAAGCACTAACCAGCAGCAAAATCAAAACAGTAATAAAGAGTGTAATAGCAAGAACCCCAGATCTTCGATGTTTCAGTGTTCACAAAAGCCTCGAGAATAGGCTCCGGGCAGTGCTTGCACCGGAGGAGGTCGTTTAATGGCCATGGCTTTCAGCCAGCCAAGAATCAGAGTATAGAATAAGAGAAAAAGAGAACAACAGAGTAATGGCTTTGATTTTTAGTGAATCCGGGTGATTCCAAGTCTCTCTCAAATGGGAAAGAGGAGGGGTTTATATAGTAGTAGGAATCAAGCAAACAAACAAGGAAAACAATCAATCAAACATAAATATAGGAAACAAGTACCATATGCTATCAGTAATGGAACGGGTAAAAGTAAAAGTATAACATTCCGAAACTTAATTCGATAGAAATCGAAGATTGACCAAAAATCTTGGCTAATCAGACCCAATATAGCCTGGCCATGATGCATACGGGCAATATCATTCAGATTCAAACGTTTGAAGTGAATGGGCAAAATCGGAGAGATGGTACTTGCCATGTTTAGGCAAGTACCGAGTAACACCATAATCATACAAGTAACAACGAGGTAACACGTTAGAGGCAAATAAATCACAGAGGGAATCAATGATTTACTCGGGTTTGGATAAGATTGGGGAGGCGGCTAGGGTTTTTGAAGGAGGGAGAAGGATAGATGAAAGGATTTAGGGGCGGCGGGTTAAGAGAAAATGATAGGGTTTGGGCGGGTTTGGTTAATTAAAAAAGGAGAGTGGGCGAAGGCCGTTGATCTTGAGAGATCAACGACTAGAATTCAAAATCGAACAGGTCGGGTCATAAAAACGGGTAGCGACCGGGCATTATACAAGGGTCGTCTGGTTTGGGCTTGGGGTCTATTGGGCTAAGGCTATTGGGCCAATGTGGTTCAAACAATTAGTTTAAAGCTAGGCTATAATTAAATACATGAAAATAATTTATAAAAATGCTTGACAAATAAGTAAAAATATTATTTATACACTGAAATGCGTTAAAATAATAATTTTATATTATAAAAATATAAAATGCTATTTGGAAACAAATAATATAAATAAAGAGCGTTTCTGTACAGATATAAGCTATTACTGCAAAATTACGCAAATAGCTTAAAACTATTAATGTAATTACATAAAATGAAGTATTATAGTTGCAAAAAATAATAACTTTAAGTAGTTAAGTCATCATAAAATAATTTAAAGGGATAATCACTAAATATTTATATAATTTAAATGCAAGTAAATTAAATTAAAGCTCTAAAAATTATGAAAAATTATAGAAATGCTTGTATAGGTTTGTAAACTAAATATTGATGCAAATATGCTATTTTGAAAGTATATATGTATTTTAAAAAATATGAGGGTAAAATTGGGTATCAACACTATGAAAGCTGCTGGGGCATTTGTTAGCCCAAAAGATATCCCCAAAAATTCGAAGTTCCCATATCGGGTTCTGAAAGTTATTTTTGGAATATCCCGCTCCCTAATCATCAATTGGTGTTACCCGGATCTTTAAACAATCTTGGAGAAGTACATGGCACCTTGTAATTGATCAAACAAGTCATCTATCCTTGGCAGTGGGTACTTATTCTTGATTGTGACCTTGTTAAGCTGCCGGTAGTCAATACACATTCTTAGTGACCTATCTTTCTTCCTTACAAAAACAACCAGTGCGTCCCAAAGTGACACACTCGGACGGATAAAACCCTTTTCTAACAAATCTCTCAATTGTTCCTTTAGCTCCTTCAATTCTGCCGATGCCATTTTTTAGGGTGGAATAGACACAGGATGCATGTCTAGCATCACATCAATCCCAAAATCAATCTCCCTGTCTGGTGGGATCCCAGGGAATTCATCCGTAAAGACTCCCGGAAATGCATTCACAACAGGGACGAACTCAAGCGTAGGTGCCTCAGCATCGATGTCTGTAACTTGAACCAAATGGTAAATACGCCCCTTGTTGATCATTTTCGTGGCCTTAAGGTAAGAAATAAACCTACCCTTCGGCACTACATCATCAACCTTCCACTCAATAACTAGCTCATTTGGAAATTCGAACCTAACAGTTCTGGTTCGGCAATCAAGCTTGGCAAAACATGAATAAAGCCAATCGATCCCCACTATCACATCAAAATCGACCATTTTCAATTCAATAAGATCGTCCACGGTGTCACGACCATGCAACATGACAACATTATCCCTATAAACTCGCGCGGCCAAAATAGACTCACCAACCGGAGTAAATACATAGAATGGCTGATGAAGTTGTTCCGGTTTTATCCCAAATTCCATGGCAACATAAGGAGTGACATATGACAAAGTGGAACCGGGATCAATAAGAGCATATACATCATAGGATTGGAAAGACAATATACTTGTGACAACATCTGGAGAAGCCTCTGATTCACGACGCCTCCGCATAGTATAAAATCTGTTGGGTCCTCCCAAATTCTGTGCACCACCCCTAGCTACACCATGCCCTGCGGGTGCTGGGGTGCCTCGAGCTGGAGGTGTTGTGGATGTAGTAGGTGCAAAATTAGCTGGTTGCGCCGCACCTCTGCCCATGTTTTGGCATAGGCTGCCTTAGTTTCAGTAGGCAAGAAATGATCGATAAAGGCATCTGTGAATTCACCCCACCTTGCTGGAGGGCTTCCCTCGCCACGGGATTCCTCCCACAACTCAAACCAAGAATAGGCCACCCCTTTCAGGCGGTAGGAGGCCAACTCCACTCCCTCCGTCTTTGTAGCATGCATAACCCGAAGAGTCTTGTGTATCTCATCAATGAAGTCCTGGGAGTCCTCCTCGAGATCAATACACGTAAACACTAGAGGATCTAACTGAAGAAACTTGTTCACCCTAGAACTAGCAGATTCCCCTGGATGACTGGAAGAAGTAGGCCCAACACTCGATCTTTAGGCCTGAGAAGCCACTTTTTGTGCCAACATTTGTATGGATCCCCTAAGATCAACATCAGGCACAGCAGAATTGGAAGTTGGAGCTGTAGGTAGAATTGGAATATCAGTTGGAGGAAACGTTGCACCTTCTGTAGGTGTAGGGATAGGTGCGATCTGATCAGTTATGGTAGAATCAGGCAGTGTGGTAACTGGGGGAATATCCTCACCCCTCGTGTGCTCACCCGCATCATCAATTATAGGGTCAACTGCCACTCCTGGGGTGACATTGGCTCTTTGGCCTGTTCTTGCCTTCTTTTTAGGTGCCATGTACAGAAAGTTAGAGCAACGCAAGAATTAAAGGAGGAATAATCTTACAACCAACTTTATCGCACGATCAAGAACATGAAAGAAGGGTATTATTCCTAAATGCCCATGTAGCACCCTAGTTATAGATGTGATCGACAACACACCGATAATAAGGACTCTACTAGATACGGCTCCGAGACATCCTAGGACACTTTAAAACCTTAGGCTCTGATACTAAGTTTGTCATACCCCAAAATCGGGGAGTGCGACTGACGCTCAACCGAGTGAACCCGGTCAAGAAAGCCTATTATATTTCCTTATACCCAACTCATTCATGAATAAGGAGAATATATGTTTTTGTTATTCAAACAATAAAGCGATCATGTCTCCAATACCAATTTCTTACAAATAGTTTTCATCATTTTTAAAGTTTGAAATGGGACAAGTACTAAAACCACAACATAACATAGTTTGTCTTTCCCAGCGCCAATACACAACCCACACTATGTCTACAATGCCTCTATAGATAAAGAAGAGTACAATGATAATGCCGGACACAAGGTCCTGACTGTACCTCAAACAGAATACACAAAGAACAAAGGATATATGATCCCGGGATGGAGTGGGGCTCACCAAGTCAGCTGGGAAGAAGGTGTACTGCTGTCACTGATCAATATCTCTTTCTGTGGAACTACTTGCATCCATTTAAAGATGCAGCTCCCCCAGCAAAGGGACGTTAGTACCGTCGAATAATACTAGTATGAAAACCAAACACCAATTTAGGAATTAGGTAATACAATATGAATATGATGAATCATGGCGACAATAAAATAATATAGATAACCTTTTAAACTAGAGCAGCTTATTAAGAGTTATCAATAACATTTATAGGATTTAAGATGAGATCCTATGTAACCATATTTACATAAAGCGGCTCTGTCGCCTCACCCAATATATGCATATGGAGGTGTAAGCACAATACCACAACTCTACTCAAGCGGCCCTTCCACCTCACCCCAATGTATGCGGGTGGAGGTATAACCACAATACCAAGAACCTACACAAAGCGGCTATGCCTCCTTACCCCAATGCATGCGGGTAGAAATGCATTAACGATACCAATACCTACACAAAACGGCTATGCCGCCTCACCCCAATATATATATGTGGGTGGTGGTGTAACAACAATACCAAAACTATACACAAAGCGATCGTACCGCCTCACCCAAATGTATGCGGATGGAGGTGTAATCCCGCAATACCATAATCCCTACACAAAGAGGTCATGCCGCCTCACCCCGATATATACGTGTGGAGGTGTATCACAATCACAATCTCTACACAACTTTGCATAATAACATCCATATAAATCACGACTTGAAATTATAACATGTGCATACATAAGCCATATTTTGGAACACATCCTCAATTAATAATGCAATATGATAAGAGCATTTGAAATACGAATTGAACATATATCTTTATCACAAAACTTATCGGAATACTCGATTTGTCATCAACATCTTGGAACTTACAAGGATAATGGGGATTCCAATTATTAAAGAAGAGTTTAGCCAACATACCTCAATTGAGCTTCCTTAAACTCTAAAATATTCTGGAATTCTTAGTAACTTCAATCTATTTTAGAAATATAAAAAATTGAACCACAAGTAGGAAGATGATCATGGTTCTAGCTCATTTGAGCATTTTATCAGACACTAGGTGTGCATAAGGTTTCAAGGTCTTTTCATGGAGGATTCCATCATCCCACAACTCAATCTTTACAATTTTTAGCTCAAAAATCTTCCTACACCCTTTGATAAAACATGCATGTAAAATAAACAACTCTCATACCCCAAAGATTATCTTGCTAATGACCCATTTCTAGATAAAATTCGAAATTGAGTGTTAGGGTGTAGAATCTTACCTCTAGGATGAAGACCTAGTGGGTTTCCTTTCTTAATCTGCAAAAATTTGAGAAAGAATTGAAGAACAATTATTCAGGAATATGTTCTCACTCTAGGTACTCTCTCTCACTCTCAAATGTCTGATTTAGCTTAAAAAATGGCCCAAAGCGTGAATTTAACGAAGTAGGGTCGGGTTTTAAAAACCCAAAAATAAAGCTCCGAAACAAGGTCTTCGATCGCATATGCGATCACATAATCGATATGCGGACCTCATATCGGCCGCATAATTTGGCTTCCAAAAATGGGTGTGAGTGACCTGGTCTGCGGTCACTATGCGGCCCGCAGTCTTGTTCTGCCGTCGAATAATGTACCGCAGAATTGGTCTGCAGTCACACAATGTGCCACAAACCTGGTATCCAAACCTCCCCTTTCATGTCTTACTTTGCGACCATTATGCGGTCCGCAGAGTGATTCTGCGACCGCATAGTGGGCCGCAGAAACTTCTTCTTTTACTGAAAATTTTCCTTTACTCTCCGGTGCATTGTTCAACCCAAAAAGTCTAGCACCATGAAACATTATTTTTCCTTTGAAAATTTTTACAGGGCCTTACATTCTCCCCCACTTAGGATCATTCGTCCTCGAATGAGGGTCAAAATTTGTTATTAGCATCTTATGCAACTCAGTTTTTCATACCATATACTAGCAGCCCCAAATTTGACTAACTCCCTAAATTTCAAAGAATTTCGCCTGAGTTTCCCCTGTAACTGGGCCTATCCACCTATCAGAGAGCCCCAGAAACACATCCTAACAACATATACATAATCCAACGACGTAACATAACACAAAACAACATCAACTGTGGCCTCACAAGAAATATATTTAGAAAGAAGCACCTTTTCAATAACTGAACAAACGATACAAGAATCCATAGGCGATAGTCTTAAAAAAAGGTGATATAGTTTACACAAACAAGTAAGGATTCTTCTTTTTAATTTCTTCCTCGGCCTCCCAAGTAGCCACTTCAACTTGCTGGTTTAGCCACAACATCATCACAGAGGCAAAGCTTTTATTCCTCAACTTTCGGACTTGCCTATGAAGAATGGCAACTGGAATTTCTTCATATGACAGTTCTTCATTAACCTCAATGGTCTCAACCGGTACAATAGATGGCGCATCTCCAACTACCTTCTTCAACATAGACACATGGAATACTGGGTGCACTAATGATATCTCATGGGGTAGCTCAAGCTTGTACGCCACCTCACCGATCCTCTAAATAATTATGTACGGTCCGACATACCTTGGACTCAATTTCCCTTTTTTACCAAATCGCATTACACCTTTCATGGGGGAAACTTTCAAGAATACCCAATCATCTTCTTTGAACTCTAGATCCCTCCGACGAACATCCGGATAGAACTTCTAATGACTCTGAGCAGTTTTCAACCACTCCTTAATGATTGTTAACTTTTTCCATGGCATGATGCACGAGGTCTGGCCTATCAACTCTGCTTCACTAATTTTGAATCGCCGAATGGAAGATCTACATCTCCTACTATATAAAGCCTCGAACGGTGCCATTGGAATGCTAACATGATAACTGTTGTTGTAGGCAAATTCTATGAGTGGTAAATGATCATCCCAACGACCTTTGAAGTCTATAACGTAAGCACGCAACATATCCTCAAGCGTCTAAATAGTCTACTCTGCCTGCCCGTTAGTCTGCGGGTGAAAGGCTGTATTAAGATTCACCTGAGTACCCAAACCTTGCTGAAATTTCTTCCAAAAATTAGCAGTGAATTGTGCCCCCCCCCCCAATCAGAAATGGTAGAAACTGGAGTGCCATGCAGCCTGACTAATTCTTTGATATATAATTGAGCATAATGTTCTGCCGTATCAGTAGCCTTAACTGGCAAAAAGTGTGCTGATTTTGTGAGTTGATCCACAATTACCCAAATATAGTAAAACTTACGCGGACTACGTGGTAATCCTACCACAACATCCATATTAATCATTTCCCACTTCTACATTGGAATTTCTATGTTCTGTGCCAACCCACCGAGCCTTTGGTGTTCGGCCTTTACTTACTGACAATTCGGACATCTTACCACAAAGTCCACCACATTCCTCTTCATATCATTCCACCAATACACTTCCTTAAGATCATGATACATTTTCATAGAACCCGGGTGCATGAATACCTAGAAATGTGAGCCTCGGTTATGATTCTTTCCCGGAGACCATCCACATTTGGAACACATAGCCGCCCTTGGTACCTTAGGTACCATCATCCGAGATGAGAGAAAAAAGCCATAGTCTTATGTTTATGAATCCCCTCCTTCAATTGTGCCAACAATGGATCATTATATTGCTTCTCTTTGACTTCCACAACAAGCGATGATTCAGCCCTATTTTGCACAATTACCCCTCCTTCACTAGAGTTCGCAAGACGAACT
>AWOL01S0039146.1:0-12173 GCA_000715115.1 Nicotiana otophora | reverse complement strand
TTGTATTGCTTCTCTTTGACTTCCACAACAAGCGATGATTCAGCCCTATTTTGCACAATTACCCCTCCTTCACTAGAGTTCGCAAGACGAACTCCTAAACTAGCCAATCGGTGAACTTCCTTGGCCAATGGCCTTTGATATACCTCCAAGTACGCTAAACTACCCATGGATTTCTAGCTAAGAGCATCTGCCACAACATTAGCCTTCCCCGGATGATATAGAATATCAATGTCATAGTCCTTGAGTAACTCAAGCTATCTTCTCTACCTCGGATTCAATTCCTTCTGCTTGAAAATATATTGAAGGCTCTTATGGTCCGTCAATATATCCAGATGGACCCCATATAAATAATGATGCCAAATTCTCACTCTAGGGCGCTCTCTCTCACTCTAAAATGTTAGATTTTAGCTAACAAATATAGCCCAAAAACATGTATTTAACGAAGTAGGGTCGGATTTTAAAAACTCAAACCTGAAGCTCCGGAACAAGGTATGCTATCATTATGCGGTCCGCAGAGTGATTCTGCGACCGCATAGTGGGCCACAGAAACGTCATCTTTTGCCGAAAATTTTCCTTTACTCTCCGGTGCATTGTTTAACCTAAATGAAATATTATTTTTCCTTTGCAAAATTTTATGGGGCCTTACACACATACCCTCCAACCTCCTAGGGATCTCTACAACCTGCTAAAATGGAGTATCCGTCTCCAGCTCTCGAGCCATGCTTAATCTAACACCATAACTGAGCCCATCGATGAATCTACGGACTTGCTCTCTGATTGTAGAAACCAAGACAGGTGCATGTCGGGACAACTCCCTGAATTTGATCGAATACACTGACACTGACATAGTGCCCTGACGCAACTGCTCAAACTCTGTGCGCCATGCATCTTGAAGGGTCTGGGGAACAAACTCTCTAAAAAACATCTCTAAAAATTAAGCCCAAGTGAGTGGGCCTGCATCAGCTGGCCTACCCTCCTCGCAAGCCTGCCACACCTAAAATATAGTAAGAGCAACTCCGCTCACCTCTACAATACCCACGGTGCAGAGAATACGGTGGCACTTCTCTAGAAAACCATGAGTATCCTCGGTAGTTGTTCCACTGAAGGTAGTAGGGTCATACTTCTTAAACCTCTCAAGTCTCCTATGCTCATCCTCATATACATGTCGCCTGATCTCGGGCTGAACCGGTACAACGGGTTGTGCAGGTATGACACCCGAGACCTGATCATTGTGGACCTGCTGCTCTAGGGTACGGGCCACGGGAGTCAGAGCTCCTCCCCCACCCTGAGATGTAGTTGGTGCAAGGGGAATCAATCCCGCCTGAGCTAGATTGCCAAACATGCTGAAAAACTATGCTAGGGTCTCCTGAATTCGAGGGGCAACAACATGCGTCTAGGGTTCCTGTCCCCTAACCGGAGCTACTGGTGGCTCCTCAGTCACTGCTCGGGCAGGTGCTCTGGCTGTAGCACGTGCCCCTCCTCAGCCTCTACCCCATCCTCGACCTCTCTCAACTCTACCAGGGGGTGCAAGTGTCTGATCATCTGATCCAGCAGTGCGTGTCCTCACCATCTGTTAGAGAATAGAAAGTACAAATATCTCCGTACCGATCCGCAAGACTCTACTAAACTTTCTTATGACTCGTAACACCTATGAACCTAGAGCTTTGATACCAACTTGTCACGATCCTAAATTCCCACCTTAGGATGTCGTAATGGTACCTAATCTCTAAGACTGAGTAAGTCTAACATACATCAAGATTTAGCAAAAATAACAATTTAAATATCAACTTAAACTGATAATCTATCATAGTAAAACCAAATAGATACAACTGTCAATAACTCCCAAAACCTGGTGGAACCAAGTCATAAGCTCTACATAGAGTGCACTAATAATCTCTAAATACAATATTGTTTGGAATAAGAAATAAACAGTAATATTGCTAAAAGGGGAAGGTGACTTCGAGGCCGGCGAACGTGGGGCATGTGTACCTTGAAGTCTCTGGAAATAACTGATCAATCACTGGCGTTCGGCATGAGCGGATGTACCTGGATCTACACAAAATATGTAGAAACATAGCATGAGTACACCACAACGGTACCAAGTAAGTATCAAACCTAACCTCGGTAGAGTTGTATTCAGGCCAGGTCAACACCTCTACTAGGACAAAAAACTCAACAGAGTATAATATAGACTAATAACGTGAAGCGAGAAATGAATGATAACAAAACAATACAATAGTGTAGGCTAACAATGGTATTTAAGGCAATAAATGCAACAAGGAGTGAACACATGACAAGAACAACAAGAAATCAAATACGGACAAGTAAAAGTAAGACAAATGAGGAAATAACCAAAATTGTTCAACCAACAAGTCTTTTTAACAAAGAATGTACAACAAGAATCACAACCGAGGTGCAAACCTCACAGTCTTATTACACAAGTCACAATCACAATCTTTCTCATATCACCGCATGAGCCTTGAATTTATTTTGAAAACATTTTTTCCGAAATAGCTACACGCGTTTTAGCCCCTTTATCTCACCGCGTGACTTCAAGTAATTTCCTTACTAGCAACATGCTTATCAATCTCACCATATTTCACCGTATGTGTATCAACACCTATCCTTATACCACCGCATGTGTATCAATATCACAAGACAATAATCCACTCGCACCACATGTACTCATATGCCACAACATTTGTCAAAAAATTACAATACCAATGTTACCACAACATATAGCCCACGGCTCAACCAACGATGTGAATAAGAATCTCAATAATAACACAATGAATGAGGGATGCTCAACGAGGAAAGATTTATAAATAATCAACAACTTCGAATAAGAATAATTCAATAATAAAAGAGAGCAAACTTAACAATAAAAGAGAGAACATATGCTAACAACATAAAATAGAGCATGTGAGAATAAATTCAACGATGAAAGATATAACATGTTCTGACAATTTCAATTAAATGCATGAAAGAAGTTTAAAAGTCTAAACCGGTCAAAATACCACATATAAGCATATGTACACACTCGTCTTCTCGTGTACACGTCTTCGATATAATAAAAATAACACAATCAACCCAAATCCTAAGAGGTAGTTCCCTCACACAAAGTTAGGCAAGATACTTACCCCAATTAAGCTAAATCTACCCTGAAAATAGGTTTTCCCATAACATTCGCCTCCGCACAACTCAAATCTAGCCAAACATGACTCAATAAGATCAAATAATGCAAGAGAAACACATTTCGATAAGTAAAGCTATGATCTTTACAAAATTCATCAAAAGTTAACAAAGGTCAAACTCGGGCTCGCTCAGTCAGGAAGTGCCTGCTGCCAACTTGCCCGACGAGCGCACATCTGAGCTCCGCAGTGCATTTACTATTTGGATATGGATGGCGCCAGGCAGGGTAAAAAGAAGGATTTTTTTCCATTAGCCGAGGAACCGAGTCCAAGAATAAATTCCGACTATCCATAACCCCAAGAGTCTATATGTGGTGTATTTTTTTCAAATCTGAGTCTAAATCAACTCTCAAAACCCAAATTTTTATTTTTCAAAACTTGACAAAAATTCTCAAAATTTCTATTTGATTCTCATAAATTTGATGTTAAATCTCATATATAATCATGAAATATAGTTAAAAATTGATTAGAATCACTTACCCTATGATTGTAGGTGATACTTCCCTCTCCAAATCTCCTCCTACCGAGTCTAGGATTCTAAAATGAGAGAAATAAGATAAAATCTCAACTATTCAACCTTTTGTTCAGTTGCAAATGTCGCAATTGTGAACAATGCCTCGCAAATATGGCAACTGGCAAGCCCGGGAGATGTCGCAATTGCGACGTAGACCTCGCAAATGGGAAGTCTGCCCTCCTCGAAAATGCGACCTACCTAACTTAAGCCTAGCCTTCACAAATACGAACCAAGTACCGCAATTGTGATATCTAATTCCCCCCTATCATATTCGCAATTGCGATGCAGGTGCTCGCAATTGCGACAATGGCAGCACCAGCACATAAACAATCTGTATTGAGTCCAAACCTTTCTGAAACACGTCTGAAACTCACCCGAGCCTTCGTGGATCCAAATGAAACATCCACATAAGTCTAAAAATATCATATGAACTTGTTCACGTGATCAAAACACAAAAATAACATATATAACTATGAATCAGACATGAAAAGGCATGAATGAAAACTCAAGAATCTCTAGAATTTAAACCAAGCGTCTGAATCCTATCAAACCAACTCCAAATTACACCAAATTTTGCAAATAGGATTCAAATAGTAAAACGGACCCATTCTAAGTCCTAAAATTAAATTTTGAACCCGATAGCCAAAAAGTCGACCTACGGTCAAACTTGAAAAATCCGATGCGAACCTAACGGAGCTATCAAAACACCGTTCCAGAGTCATTTTGACAAAAGTTAAATTTTGGTCAACATTTCTAACTCAAGCTTTTAAACTAAGAACCAAAGTGTCAAAATCAACCCAAAATCTTCCCGCAATAAAACTAACCAAACCCAAGTCATAAGGCAATAAATACACATGTGTGAAGCATCAAAAAAGGAAATATGACTCAACTACATAAAATAACTGATCGGGTTGTTACATTATGCCACATGAGTTGTCGATGCGCTCATGGATATGGAGCTATCCTTCTAGGGTTGTCTTCTCATGTTTCTCTCTTAATGGCGTACACGCAGGTTGTGAGAGACCGACAAGTTTTTGGTTAATTTTGATGTGGGATCCTATATGATAAGTTATTGAGCATAAAGGTGGAATCTTGGCCATTCAAGTGATATTTTGTGCATATGCATGCATTTACATAATGTATCCATGTATATCATCTCTTTATGCTAGTTGATGCATTCTATATGTGTATGAGACTTGTCAGTGAGTTGTTGGACAATTGGAGTGTGGCGGACTAAGGTCAAAAAGAGAGTTATCATCATACATTGATATGTTAGGATCATGTAAAAGTTTCATAAACTTACTATTTAGAAATTGATATAAAATTGGATCATTGATATATATAGACAATGTACATTTATGTGTGAGTATTTTAGTTCACGCTACTCGGTGCATGTCTCTTTTTTATGTGAGTTGGTGCAAGCTGTGGTTGCTTTGACTTGCTTAATTGGAAAAACTTGTTTATTATCTCTTCTTTAGTTGTGCACCTCTAATTGCAATGTCCATTGTTATATGACTTTTTTCCTTGGATACTTTTGTGCCATATATATGCTATTGAGCTACACAAGTTATACGAGTATTTTTTGACTTAAAAATCTCGTCACTACTGCACTGAGGTTAGCCAAGATACTTACTGAGTACATGGGGTCGATTGAACTCTATTACATTTCTGCACCTTGCGTGCAAATATTTGGAGCTTAGATGTTGTGGATGATGGAGGCTAGCAATGAAGTTGTACCAGCATTCCAGATACAAGCTACCACTTGTTCATGGTAATTTAGGATTTGTACTTCTACTTATGTATATTCACACAGATATGTATTTGTTTCGTGCCGACGTTGTAAATTTAAATCTTAGTAGCTCATGACTTGTACTACTAGTCCTTAAGATAGTTGTATGGATCTTCTGTTATTTTATTTATTGATTATTAATGATTTTTATTCGAGTTATGATATTTATTATTTGGCTTACCTAACATGTAGCGGTTAAGTGCCATCACAACTAGGTAGATTTTTGGAATAGTGACAACCTTTTTTATCTAAAAATATTGGCTGAACGCGATCGATTTTAAGAGATTGCCAACCAAATATTGATCTTATTGGATGGGTGAGAAAAAGATTGGTTAGTACCGACTCGATCGGTCGACGTAATTTGGTTTATTAGAGGGAAAAATAATTTTTTTAAATAAAACCGACCAAATTGGTCAATTTTTCTTAAATTATGTAATTATAAAATATACCATACGAAAATCGAACCGAGATTTATACTGTGTCATGCTATTATTTTACTACTAGATCACTGATGCTTGCAGATCTAAGACTTTAACTTTTGTTATTTATAGTTTTCAATTGCATTTTTGCACGAAAATAACCGATCGACTCGGTCATTGTTTTTAAAATTAAATTATCGATCGACTCGGTTTGTTATTTAGATGAGCTGACCGAGGATTTGACTAAAAAATTGAACGAACGTGGTCGATTTTCTGAATTTTAAATTTATTTTAAATAAAAAACCGACCGAATATGTTAGTTTCTTGAAAAATAATTTTTTCGATACATAATACAGACCAACTAAGTCGGAAAAATAATTTCTCTCACTTTGGCACAAAGATTTAACCCGACCAAATCGGTCTATTTCGTAAAATTGAACAAAAAAATTATTTTGAAATGAACGACCGACTTGATCGGTATAATCGATTGGTTTTCGGTCATAAAAATATATTTTTTAAGTAGTGTAAGTTTAATTGAAGAAGTGATGGTTCATATAGTCGACCCCAATTGTTTTTAGACTGAAGCATAATTATAATTGTTGAGTCAATAATTAATTAAATAAATATTTCTTGCCTTACTTTTTGGACTTGGCGAAACTGAAACATGAACAAGGCCTTTTTGGCTTCTCGAAGATTTATTTGGCAATGTATCTTTGGTTCATTTCCTAGTTCTTCAATTTTTTAAGTAAACTAAGTTTCCTGACTGCACTCCTTCGGCAACCGCAATAGCTGCTTATTAAAGTGCTACTGAGGGTTAATGATAGATTGACTTAGCATTTTACAAATTAGGAAAAATATGAAGTTAAGTTTGGTTATCATCTTGCGAAACTGTTTCTTTCTACTAATAGAAGTATGGCTAATCATGCGGAAAGTAGTTGTCATTTTTGTTCCGTAAATCCTTTTGGAACCATTTATGGTTGCAAAAATAAGTTGAAACACTTTTTAAGAAAGTGTGTCTTAAATACGTTGCATGTTAGGTATATTATTAAAAAAATCATTCCACGGATGAAATCTATCTTGTTCGTGAAATCATTCCATGGATGAAATCTATCTTGTTCGTGGTATGGAACCTGAAACCTTAAAGCATGTGTTCTTTCGATGTCCAAGTTCAGTTAATGTATGGAAAATGAGTCCGATTCGTTAGCCAGAGTTGCATCTTATATCTGATTTTGTTACTTGATGGTATAAACTAGTTTTATACACAAAACAATCTCCAGAAGTCAATACATTAGTGCAACTGACAATATCAATTTTATGGATAATTTGGAAGGCTAGGAATGAATATAATTTCAATTCAGTGTTATGGAATGAACATGATATTCTATCTAAAACCTTATTTGATTTTAATAAATTTACAGCTAATAGAGTATAATGTTAAAATTATGCGAGATGATGCTAATAACGAGAATTTACTAATTCTTTCTCCAGAAACTGTGGTGCTTTATGCAGATGCAGGTTTGGATCAAAAGAATCACAAAGGGAGTATTAAAATGGTAGCCTTGAAAGTTAATAATGACTTGGTTCATGCCTATGGTAGTCCAATTCATTTTATTGGAAAAGCTGTAATAGTTGAAGCCTTGGCAATAAGAAAAGCAATTCAACTAGATGTGTGATAAGTTATGTGCCTTTGTGCTTTGATGATTCAACAAACTTCATATGAGAACCAGATAGGGAACCTGATACAAAGCCTCTCTGTGCTTAGAACAACAAGTCACATGTCTAGCACAAGTTCTAATGAAATCAGTTAATGGAACGACAGAGGGAACAAATGGCTATTAGTTCCTCCGGTCACAGTACAAGTTAACTCTTTATAGATGTTAAAGTCGCTGCACTGCAGACGCAATAGTGCAGCAATCACTTTTGAAGCATGCTGTGTATCGGACACTTGCTTGCATCATCCTAGTGACCTCACGTATATATATATTACCAACATGAGGTGAGGGATAGCACACACCTGCAAACCCTAAAAATACATTTTACTCTCAAGTGTGTAGCCGCCTTCATTTACTCCAAGGCTTGAAGAACAAAGCAGCAACAGAATAAAGGACCAGATCCCAGCAATGAGTACATCCTATGTCCTTAGTATTGTTGTATCTTTGTTAATATTATTCACTTGTAACTCCTACTCAGTTTAGTTAGAGGCATCTCGTAGGATACCTTTGTAAACCATAAACCTTCTGTTTGTGTTGGAGTAGAATTAGTCAAAGTGGTGAGCATTGTAATAGAATTATTACAAAGAGGCTTGCAATATAGTTATTGCAAGTAGGTGAGGGATTAAGATTTTAATTCCTAGGTTACAATAGGTTGTAATATAAAGTTGCTCGGTTAGTGAAGTTGACATCCTACGAGTGTAGGCTGTGATTTTTAATCCCATGAGCTGGGAGTTTTCCACGTAAAATACTGTTGTGTTATTTACTTGCCGTTGTGTATGTGTTCTATGGGAACTGATAGAGAACCAGGTTCTCTATAAAGTTTGGTGGACTCTTTTTTACATCCATTGGTATTAGAGCAGGTTCTTTCTATAAGGCTAACACCTAGAAAGGATCTACATGGCTGCTCCAAATTTTGAAGAAGGTCAATAAACCTATAGATCACCAAGATTCAATAGACAATCCTATGGATGGTGGAAGACAAGAATGCATGATTTTATCATGGCTGAAGATTCGGAGCTCTGGGATGTCATCTGTGACAGACCCTTTGTACTTATGAAAACCATTGGCGAGACAACTGCCCAAGTTCCAAAGACAAGGAAGGAGTACAATGATGCTAATCGCAAAGCTATCGAGAAAAACTTTCGAGCAAAGAAGATCCTCGTCTGTGGTATTGGACTAGACGAGTACAACTGAACTCAGCATGTCAATCTGCCAATGAGATCTGGGAGGCTCTCCAAACTGCACATGAAGGTACACCTCAAGTCAAGTAGTCAAAAATCGACATGCTCACTACTGAGTATGAACTCTTCAAGATAAAGGAGGATGAGTCCATTCAGGACATGCATACTCGCTTCACTTCCATCATCAATGAGCTTCATTCTCTAGGAGAGATTATCCCTAGAAATAAACTGGTCAGAAAAATACTCAGTGTGTTACCTTGTTCTTGGGAAAGCAAAGTCAATGCTATCACAGAGGCAAAAGATCTGCAAAGGTTGACGATTGACAAACTCATTGGAAATCTGAAGAACTACAAAATGAAGAAGAAGAAGGATCATGAAAGAAGAGAACCCAAAAAGGAGAAAACCTTGGTTCTCAAAGTAGACAACAATGACTTAAGTGGTGATGATGCCGACATAGCCTATTTGACATGAAGGTTTCAGAAAATGGTTCGTAGAAATGGATGTATTCCTAAAAAGGGCAGCTTCAGCAAAACAAAAGGTTACGATTGCTGTCACAAATGTGAGAAGCAAGGACATTTCATCAAAGATTGTCCTCTCCACAAGCAGGACCATTACAAGCACAACACAGACAAGACGGACAAGAGGAATCTGGTTCCCGAGAGGAAATACAAGAGAAACGATGTCGCTGATAATGTTATGAAACAAGCTCTTGCTGCATGGGGAGATTCCTCTAGTGAATCTGAGGGCAGTGATGAATAAGGTGACACCTCCATAATGGACGTTGAAAGCAAAGCAGAATAGCATGACTCCATATGTGCCGTGATGGCAAAATCTGATGAGGATGAAGATGATGATGATGAGGTAAACATTCTAGACGTTCAAAGAAATTTGAAGTCTTACTCTCAAAAGAAGCTGGTATCTCTAGTTAATGTCTTGATTGATGCATACCATAATCTTATATGTTTTCACTGAGTAATTAGGAGACGTAGAGCATGAGAGAGATGATTTGCTAGTCGTAGTTGTTGATTTGAAAGAAACCATAGAGGATTTAAAGAAAGAAAAGAATGTTGTAACGGAGAAAATTGAAAAAAGTAGAATATGAGAGAGATGACTTGTTGGTAGTAGTTGTGGATCTAAAGGAAACAATGGAGGATTTAAGAAGGACAATAATTCTTGTAAAAGCTTCAATAGTAAATTGCATTATCTCTTTAAAAGGTAAGGAAGTGGCGAGTGAGGCACACCTTAAGCTTGAAAATGAACTCAAAAAGGTAAAAGTGAGTCTCTGTACTGAACTTGAAAGAATAGACAACTTCAGGAAGATCTAAGTCGGGTTAAAAATGAGATAGATAAATCTCTGAAGTGTACATGGTCCTCTGATACAATCACTTCCATGTATAAAAGTATTGGGGAGAATAGACAAGGAATCGGGTTCCAAAAGGAAAAGGCTCCCTATAACCCACATAGTAAGTATGTTACTGTACCTGATAACTGGATTTTCACTAACTGTGGTAACACTGGCCATTTCAAAGATTCCTGTAAAGTTATATTTCAATCCCAATAGAAAAACAAAGTTTTTTGTGGAAAAAGTATATACTGCTAGGGAACTTGGTTCTCTCAAAAGGAAATGTGTGATGCCTGCTTGGACAAAAAAAAGGTTCAATTTTCCCTTTTCCTCATTATAAGGGACCCAAACTTGTTTGGGTTCCTAAGTCTAATATCTGATTTTCTTATGTAGGGAGCAGTGAAAGGAAGCAACCAATGATAGTACATGGATAGTGACTGCTCTAAACACATGACTGTAAGTACTGATGATTTCCTTTCACTCAACGCCCTTCAAGGTGTGAGTGTGTCCTTTGGTAATAGCAAAAAAGGACACATTCTGGGAGTTGGAAAGATTGGGAAGACACTCGCTCATTCAATTAAAAATGTGTATTATGTGAATGGCCTGAAATACAACCTGTTGAGTGTCTCTTAAATCTGTAACAAAGGAAACAAAGTGGAGTTCTTATCAAAGTGTTGCATAGTCACCAATCGTGTAACTGGTGAAGTGGTTCTGGTGGCAAAAAGATTCAAAAAGATCTGTGTTATAGAATTTGAGTCTCTGAACAGAGGGGACCTTACATGTTTGAGTGATGTTGATGATGATGCTGAACTGTGGCACAGAAGATTGGAACATGCATGTTTCTCTTTATTGAACAAGCTAGCCAAGAAGTCAAAGTTCAAGGATCACAAGGTGTGTGATGCATGTGTGAAAAGGAAGTAAGTCAAGTCCTCCTTCAAGCCAAAGAAGGAAGTAAGAACCTCAAGGCCACTGGATCTTCTCCATATGGATCAGTGTGGACCTATGAGGATGCCCAACAGAGGAGGAAAGAAGTACATCCTTGTTATTGTTGATGACTACTCCAGATTTACATGAACTTTGTTCCTCAGAACCAAGGATGAAACATTTCCAGTCTTTGCTACCTTTGTGAAGCAGATTCAAGTGAAGATGAGCCATAATGTTGTAAGCATAAGATCTAATCATGGTACCAAATTTGACAATGCAAACTTTGATAAATTATGTGCTAAAAATGGTATAAGTCGTAATGTTTCAGCTCCCAGAACACCACAACAAAATGGTGTTGTGGAGAGGAAAAATAGGGCTCTTGAAGATATGGCAAGGACGATGCTAATTGACAGTGGCGTAACAAAGAACCTTTGGGCTGAGGCAGTGAATACTGCCTGCTATATGATAAACAGGTGCATGATCAGGTCCCTCCTAAACAAGACCCCGTATAAATTGCTAAATAGGAGAAAACCAAAGCTGACTTACTTGAAAAAATTTGGTTGCAAATTTTGTTCTCAATAATGGAAAGGAAGCGTTGGCAAAATTTGAAGAGTGATGAAGGGACTTTTCTTGGATATTCATCACAAATCAAAGCATACAATGTCTACAACAAAATAACTCAATGTGTAGAATAAAGCGTACATGTAATCTTTGATGAATCACACCACTCAAATGGGAAAGATTCACATAATAAGAATGATAACGACGGAGAGCATTTAAAGGCTCCTAGAGAAGTCATTAATATGGAAAATGGGAAAGCAGATCTGATGAGTCAGGTAAAGGCGTCTAGTGAAGAAGATGCAGCAGATCCTCCAGTTGATTCGGAGGAACCTGATCCCTCTATTATAGCAACTAAAGCAGAAAATAGAGTTGTTGATGCTGTGCAAGGCACCCCTGATGCTGAGCAGGGAAGTGGTACTCACACTTCCATGGATGCCATTGATGGATCTCACATGGTGGAACCTGGTGTTTCTCACCCTGGTGTTACAACCCATGTTTTCGTACGTACGAGTCGTCATAAGTCAATTGATGTAAGCTCAA
>AWOL01S0039138.1:54349-68170 GCA_000715115.1 Nicotiana otophora | reverse complement strand
CCCTCAAAGAGTAACAAGGCCATTAGACAATTACCAGAATTGCTCCTTATTGGTATGTATATGTATGACTACTAACCGTTTGCTCCAATTTCCATTATATAATCATCAATTTTTTTATTCGCAAAATGGAGTCCAACTGAAATATGTTCTAATCGTCCTGAATTTTCTATCTTTCTAAGGATGTCCTACTGAATATTTTTATTGGTAGAGTTTTGTTATGGGCTAACTCCTTAAATTAATTGGAAATATATTTGTAATATAAAAAATTAACTTCCCTCGTGTACTTAAGAGAATTTTCTTTTTTCCAGAATAGATACCAAAAATGTGTGTGGAACATATATTAAAATAAAAATATTATTTCACTAAAAAGGACTGAAAATAAAAAAAAACCTCATAAAAACCAAAAACAGGCGCAACCTCAACTACTCTACAACTTCTCACACCAAATTAAGTTTCTCTTCGCAAAGTCCGGTCAACTACCAATATCAACGGCAATATATGAATCAAAGGTTTTCATGATTCTAGGTTTGTCTACAGTACCTTAATTTCTTTTAGGAAATAATGTTGTTCTCAATCCTGTTGTAGTTGCTTCAGAGTTACTTGAAAAGTTCTCACAACACAATCTGATATCTGCCGAAAGGCTCCACAAATTTTCCAAAATAATCTAAACTTCTCACAGCAAAATCAGTTTGTACGGCATTTTGACATGGAAGAATTGAAGAAACTCGCAAGAAAAAATGAATATGCATACGGAACAAAAAACGACCAAAATATTCCTCGGATAACAATGGTATGAACTTTTATAACTATTTACTGATTTTCAATACAAAATCATATACTATTCTGCTTAAATTAATGAACACTTTATTATAGTATGTGCTCTTTTATTTTCTTTGCGGTAAATTATATTTTTCTTCTTCTAACCTGATTTGTCTTTCTACCAGCCTGTTTAATCTGCCATAAACTTTTTATCACGTCCTTAAGTTTTTTTTAACTATTCAAAGTTGTGGCATATTATTTGTGTATATTCAATTCATAAAGAGACCAATATGTATGTTATTCAGTTCCTTTTTTCCAATCAATTGTCCTCTATTCTTTTATTTGGCTTAAATTAGATTTTCCTTCTTTTTACCTGATTTATTTTTTCTACTAGATCAGAATAAATATACCCAAAATCTTTCAGCAATAAATTCGTTGATTGAACTACCTAATATTTTTGTCCATTCCTTATACACTTTACTTATTTTTTGTCTTACTAAGTTGTTTGATTCTCTGTTTTTCAATTTCAAAGCTGCATTTGTTGATATTGAATCTTATAACATTTGTATTTTTTAAGTTATTCTGATGATTAGTTGTATAGGTGTATCATCTTTAGATTTCGCTTTTTTACATGCTTTAGTCGGTTGGAAGTAGAGAAATCAACATTTCAAATCAGCTCTTCAATTCTTCTATACTAACCTCTTAACGTGAACATAGTGAAAGTACAGGGGATGACGGGGTGAATTGTGGTCGATTAAAACTTAGTTGACTAAATATGAGTTTAGTCGACTAGTGTCTGCACATGAATAGTTAAAGAGAAGTAAACCAAGCAAACTGGAAGATAACAGGATATATTAATTTTTATACTGGTTCAGTACCAGTGAGGTACTGACATCCAGTTTCCCTTGGGTCACAAGGAACTTTTTAGATCTTTGATAATAGGTTACAATGATGATGGTTTTGGCTCATTCACCATCAACAACATTCAGTGATAATAGCTTTTGTAATATTGACACAACTCTCTTTGTGTTTTATCTTTTCCTATCTTTTATGACACTTGTAGACTCAAGAATACAGTGTTTGTACTAAGAACTAGAAATGTTTAGAATCAGTTTGTGTAGTTGCGCACCCAATCCTTAAGTATGACAGTCTTCTTATTGACCGGATTTGAGAGTTGTTATGATTTGTTTTGATTGGTGCACACAATGTTTTATTTATATTTGATTCATGACCTGTGTCTTTAATTCCTTCAAGAAAGATGGACTGGATTTAATAATTGAGGGAATGTTTGAAGCCGTGATCTAGGGAGTGCTTCCATGCTCCATGCTTTGTCGAAGAAAGGAGCAGTTGATGGAATGGATTAATTTATCCACGGAGTACTTTCCATGCTTCATGCTTTATTGGGTAGAGGAATAACACTTCAAGTTGTCTCCCATTACATTGTATTCCCTTTCCATTTTGAATCTTCCTTCATACAGAATCTGCTATTTGTATTTGCAGGTGAGTTACATGTAAGGCAATGGTTCAAGATACATAGTCATGGAGTGGATCTTCATTCCTTTTTGGCAATACTTGCTTCACCTGAATCTGCATATATTAATATAACATTAGTCAAGACTTCTTTATGGATATTTGATCATTATTAAAATTCTACACTTAACAATCTCCCTCTTTTTGATGATGACAATAAGCTAAATAGAGTTTGACTAATTTTTGGATACTTCCCTGTTCTTTTCAAATGTGCTCCCCCTGTCTTTAAGCTGATTTTTGATTTGATTTGAATCTGCATCTGCACTTTTCTTTTCAAGTGTGCTCCCCCTGTCTTTAAGCTAGTTGTTGATTTGAATCTGCACTTAAGAAGCTTGTAGTTCACCTGTAAGACTGTAACACACCTGTAACCTTGTAGTTGTAGTTCACCTGTAACACACCTGCAACCTTTTTTTCTTTCTTTCTCCCCCTTTGACATCAATTAAAAAAAATAGGAGAAACTACTTGCAGTAATAGTACTAGCTAAGCAGGCATAAAATTTGTACAACTAAGCAGTTATAGTGAGCATAATCGACTAATGCTCATCCCAGACTTAACCAAAAGAAAATTAAACTATCACATAAAGCAAAAAAGATTGTCTTAAGCATTCCTAAACATCCTGCATGACCCTGATTCCTTGCCTCCTTGTGGCTTGAAAAGTTATCCTACGTTTGGCCACGTCTGTCGCGGTTTCCTTGGTTACTTCTCTGATCTTGTCCACCTGCTCATGCATAAAGGTTAGTAAATCCTTGATATCTGCAATGTTGTGCTGCATCAGCATCAGTTGGTCTGAAGAAGAGAATTTGTTGGTTTCAGATTTTAGTCCTCCACTGCTCTGAGTAGGGATGACTTCTGATACTTTGTCCTTTTTAAGCCAGGTTCCCTCAATTAAAGTATACCTCATCATGGAAAAGGTAGTCTTGTCATAGGTGCTGGAAATAATATTTAGAACATAGATAGATAGGTCCACTTTTATGACTTTCAGGATGTGAGAAACTAGTAGACCATAAGGCAGGCTGCTCGCAGAAGAGGAAACGTACCTAATACTTTCAAGCATGTATTGATGTACCCAGACAAACCAGTTTATAGCTTTACCATTTATCAAACAATACAGAATAAATACATCTCTCAGAGACAAAGTACTGAGTGAACCAGTACGGGGTAGCAAAGTGGTTGCGATAATGTGGGCTAGAACACGATATTCAAACTTCAAGTTCTTAGGACCTATATCAGGGAGGTTTTAAGAAAGAACACTTTTGGCCTCATCAAAAGATACTTCAAAATTATCTGGCCAGGAATATTGTACAAATAAGTTGTATCCAACAAACTTTGTGGCAAAGATTTTTTCAAACTGATAAGAATCAAGGATAATGCGAGTTCTTAAGACCATAATTTCTAGATCTTCTTTATCATTCACAAAAAGGTTTGCATAAAACATGCGCACAGGCTCTTCATAGACAGTATCACCAACATTAGCAAATAGGGAGACAAGTTTCTGAGTTTCAAAAATAGACAGAACATCACAGTGAGAGTTTTGCATAGACTTTAAGCTTATAGTGCGACCAAATACAATTGACTTTCCTTTGAAGGAGACAAATCTAGCCTTCTCTTAAGGGCCATAGAAAATCATCTTGTCTTCGGGACCAAGCTCAATATTTTCAGTTTTTTCCTTTTTCTGAGAGGATTGTTTTGGGATAGATTCTATTGGTCGTTTTCCTGCCCTCTTTTGAGATATAGGATTTCTTCTTGAGAGACACTTGATTATTCTTCAGTGAGTAAGTTATCTATGCTTTCGGAGGATTCGATATCAATATGAGCATTTTTGGTTTTCTTGAATCGGTGGCTTTTTCTGGGTAAGGAAGAGGAGGGAGAGGGTTTTGCTTTGTCCATGAGTAAGAGAACAACAGAGAGAGAGAGAGATTTGGTTCCTTTGAGTGAGTGAGAGATACACTCGAAAGAAGAGGAGTTAAAAAAAGAAAAAAAGGACGCCTCGATTTTTGGAGAGACGTATGAAAGACAACTGAAAAGTTGCCTTCTGCAAAACTATACCGTCAGTTCAAATAGACGTGAAGACTAATTAAGCACTAAGAGATTTTTTGGCACAAACAACAACATACATGAAATTAAATAAGAGTAATTATGGGATACATTAACCATGGTTATGAGGGAATTGTGCAAATGCTAATTTTATTCAGAAGAAAATGAAATCTTTCTTCAAGCAAAGGTTTTGTAAAAATATCCGCCAACTGATTTTCAGTATTAACAAATTCTAGCACAATATCTCCTTTAGCAACATGATCACGTATAAAATGATGCTTGATCTCAATATGCTTATCCCTAGAATGATGCACAGAGTTTTTTGATAAACAAATTGCACTAGTATTATCACACACGATCGGAACAGAATCAATATGTAAATCATAATCTAACAGTTGATGCATAATCCATAGCACTTGTGTGCAGTAGTTGCCTACTGCCAAATATTCAGCTTCTGTGGTGGATAAGGCCACACAACTTTGTTTCTTGCTGTGCCAGGATACAAGAGATTTTTCAAGTAATTGACACGTTCCACTTGTGCTTTTTCTATCAAATTTATCTCCTGCAAAATCTGTATCTGAAAAACCTTTGAGATTGAAATTTTCCAGACTTTCATACCATAATACATAATCGATTGTTCCTATCAAATATCTGAAAATACATTTAACAATAATCAAGTGAGTCTATTTAGGACTTGACTGATATCTAGCACATTTACAAATACTAAACATAATATCTGATCGACTAGCGGTAAGATAGAGTAATGAGACAATCATACCTCGATACATTGTTTCATCAATACTCTTACCATTTTTATCTTCATCCAAAGTAGTCGATAGACTCATATGTGTTCCTATGGCTTTTGCATTGGACATACCAAACTTTTTGATGAGTTCTTTCATATATTTTATTTGACTAATGAAGATTCATTTCTGTATTTGCTTGATTTGAAGTCCAATAAAGAAAGTTAATTCTCCCATCATACTCATTTCAAATTCTCTTTTCATGATATTTGAGAAATTCTTGCATAAAACAGTATTAGTACTACCAAAAATAATATCATCTACATAAATCTGTACAATTAAGTTACTTAGAGATGATCGTTTGATGAAAAGAGTAGTATCAATATTACCTCTGTTGAATCCATGTTTAATTAGAAATGAGCTTAACATTTCATACCAGGCTCTAGGAGCTTGCTTTAGGCCATATAAAGCTTTGTATAATTTGTAGACATGATTAGGAAAGGATTCATTTACAAATCCTAGAGGTTGCTTAACGAAAACTTCCTCAGAAATAAATTCATTTAAAAAGGCACTTTTCACATCCATCTGAAATAGTCTGAAACACTTATGAGCAGCATAAGCTAATAGAATGCGGATGGATTCTAACCTGTCAACAGGGGAGAAAGTCTCCTCATAATCAATCCCTTCTTATTGTGAATAACCTTGGGCAACTAGTCTGGCTTTATTTCGCACGACTTGTTATTCGTTCAATTTATTTCTAAATGTCCATTTTGTTCCAACAATGGATGCATTTGGTAGCTTAGGAATGAGTTCCCATACTTTGTTGTTCTCAAATTGATCAAACTCTTCCTTCATTGTAATTATCCAGCTTTTGTCACCAAGTGCTTCATCCACCCTTTTTGGTTCAAGTTGGGATATGAGAGCGATATTTGATGTCTTCTTTAGAGATCTTCTAGTCTTCATCCCTTCCTGAGGGTCTCCAGTGATATACTTATGAGGATATCCGGGTTCATTTTTCCATTCATTTGGGACGACTAATTCTGACTCTTTTTTCAGCATAGTTGGTTGGATCAATCAACGTGGACTCCTGATTTTTTGTAAGATGCACAACGGACTGATCTTGCTGATCAGTCACTTCTTCAAAGGCAATTCCACTTGTATCGATAAACTTTGGCACTATGAATTTTTTTTCATTTTCAGTAAGATGATCATTCTTCAAATGAGGTTTAGTATCCAAAAAACCAACGTGTATAGATTCTTCAAATGAGAGTTAGTATCCACAAAAACAACATGTATAGATTCTTCAATGGATAAAGTACGCTTATTAAAAGCTCTATATGCTCTACTGGAGGGAGAGTATCCGAGAAAAATACCTTCATCACTTTTGGGATCGAACTTACCAAGATTATCTTTTCCATTGTTGTGAATAAAACACTTACAAACGAAGGGATGGAAATAACTGATGTTGGGTCTTTTTCCTCTCCATAGTTCATATGGAGTCTTCTTGAGTATTGGTCGAATAAGGCATTTGTTGATGATATGACATGCTGTACTTACGGCTTCTGCCCAGAAGCTGTGTGAGAGAGAATTTTTCACAATCATGGTTCTTGCCATATCTTGTAGAGTTCTATTTTTATGTTCTACCACTCCATTTTGTTGTGGCGGTCTTGGGGAAGAGAAATTGTGAGAGATCCCTTGATCATTGCAGATGTTCTCAAAGGCTTTGCTTTCGAATTCTCCTCCATGATCACTTCTTATGGAGGAAATGTAGTAACCTTTTTCACGTTGTACTTTCTTGCAAAAGACTTCAAAGTTTCGTAGAGCTTCATCTTTGTAACTTAGAAAATTAACTCAGGTGAATCTAGAAAAATCATCTACTATAACAAAAGCATACTTTTTACCACCTATGCTAGTAGTTCTAGTAGGTCCAAAAAGATCCATATGCAATAGTTGAAGAGGTTTGTAGTGAAAACAACGTTTTTGACTTTAAAAAGGATCTGCTATGTTTTCCTAGTTAACATGCATCACAAATTTGATCTTTCGAAAAATTTAATTTTGGAAGACCGATGATAAGATCGTTTTTAGAAAGATTATGAATAGTAAGCATGCTAGCATGACCAAGTTTTCTATTCCATACCCACGGGTCATCAAGAATGGAAGTTAGATAAATTTTATTAGTAGTGCTTTCCAAGTTACTGATAGTATAAACATTTTTGTTCCTATTTCCAGAAAGAATAACTTTACCTGATTTATCTTCAATAAATCAACCATATTTTTTGAAACGAACCTCGTAGTCATTGTCACATAGTTGACTAATGCAGAGAAGATTATACCCAAGTTCATCAACCAGATACACTTCATCTATATCACATATTGAGCTGAGAGGAACCTTTCCAACACCAATTACATTTCCTTTTGATTTATCTCCAAATGTAACTGTTCCTCCATCTAGTCTTGTGATAATTTTGAATAATTGTTTGTCACCAGTCATATATCTGGAACACGCACTGTCAAGATACCAGTTTCCTTTTCGATTCTTCTTGCGGTGTTACTACAAAATAAAATTACTTATTTTTAGGTACCCAAGCCTGCTTGGGTCCTGAATGGCTAGACTTCTGAGTGTTAGCTTGGCTAATAAATTTAGGTTGTCAGACCCATCTCTTGTTGTCTTTGATCCTGTAATGGTAAGAAGTGTGACCAGGTTTTTCACAATAAAAACACAATGGATTTTTTTTGATTTATAGATTCCCTTTCTGCTCCGATTCTGTTCCTGCACTGGTTAGTGTTGTGACCATTTTTACCACAATAGGAGCATCCCTGAGAGTTTCTAATTCTAATCAAAGATGTGTGAGGAACAATCTAATTTGATTTGATAGAACTATGACTTGTTGATTTTAGTAATCCATTCAGTTGAAGTTTAAGTTCATTAACTTCATCTTGAAGCATGTCACGCTCAATTTCACAAACTTCCAGCTTCAGGGCCCAATCTTTCTTTTCTCTTTGAATATTTCTAAGTTCTTTTAAAACTCTTTCAATATCTGCAAAATCAATATCAACGAATTCTTGAAGTTAATAATAGTTGGGACATGTAGGAAGACGTACCTCACTGGTTCCCCCGTCTTCCATAAGACAAAGTTCGCCAGAGTCTTCTTCCTCATCTGCTCATTTGTCTGCCATGAGCCCATGATCATCTGAGTCTTTATTGCTATCTTCTTTTATGACCATGAAACACATATTTATAATTTTTTTATGGTCAAATTCTTCTTCATCGCTCCAGGCTCCAAAGGACTTCTTCTTTTGAAAGTTCCTGCTTAGCTTTTTCTTCAGTTCGGGACAATCAACTTGAATGTGTCCATATTTTTCACATTCATAGCATTTTCCATCATTTTTATCGTTTTCATTATTCGTCCTTCCTTTTCTGAATTTTGATCTACCTCTCCTACTATATCTATTTTTCCTCATCATACTTATGACAACTTGGGAGAGCATGGCTATATTTTCATCCTATTTTTCTCCTTCCTCTTCTTCTTCATTTTCTGGTTCAGCAACAGTTGCTTTAAAGGCAACCGTTTTCTTCTTTTCTCGTCGAATTTTTCTGTCCAAGTGAGTTTTCTCAAAGGCAACTAGATCACCTCTAAATTTATCATAGGACATTTTGTCAAGGTCCGGACATTCTAGAGCAATAACTTTGGGCTACCAAATTATGGGTAGACTTCTAAGAATTTTTGTGACATGTTCTCCGATTTTGATTGGTCGACCAAGAGATTTTAGATCTCCAAGGATTTTGCTGAACCCGGAGAATATTTCCTCTACTGATTCTCCATATTTCATTTGAAATAGTTCATAGTCACGAACTAGAAGATTGATCCTTGTTTATTTTACCTTGTTGGGCCCTTCATATGTCACTTCCAATTTATCCCATATTTCCTTAGCAATTTCATAGCTCAAAATCTTTTCATACTCTTCTCCACTGATAGCATTGTACATAAGATTTTTTACTTTGGCATTCACAGTTATGACAACAGCCTGTTCATTAGTATAATCATCTAAGTCAAGTGGGTCAGTTGATAATATCACTTGACCATACTCATCCCTTTTTGACGGAATTGGAAAGTTTTTCTTTTTGATCACGCGCCAAACTTTGATGTCATATGACATAGTGTATGTTTCCATCCGAACCTCCCGGTGAGAAAAGTGTTGCCCGTTGAAATATAGAGGTCGTACCTCAGAGGTTGCCTCTTGAAATAATACACCGACGACTGTGTTTGATTACATGATCTTTTTCTCACTAGCTGTTAAGCAAAGTTTGTGAGCCTTGCTCTGATACCAATTGAAAGTACAAGAGGGGGGAGGGGTTAATTGTGGTCTATTAAAACTTAGTTGACTAAATATGAGTTTAGTCGACTAGATTCTGCACAATGAATATTTAGAGAGAAGTAAACTAAGCAAACTGAAAGATAACAGGACATAACAATTTTTATACTAGTTTAGTACCTGTGAGGTACTTACATCCAGTTTTTCTTGGGTCACAAGGGACTTCTTAGTTCTTTGATAATAGGTTAAAATGATGATAGTTTTGGTTAGGTCACCATCAACAACATTCAGTGATAATAGCTTTTGTAATGTTGACACAACTCTCTTTTTGTGTTCTATCTCTTCCTATCTTTTATGACACTTGTAGACTCAAGAATACATTGTTTGTACTAAGAACTAGAAAGATTTAGAATCAGTTTGTGTAGTTGCGCACCCAATCCTTGAGTACGCCAGTGTTCTTACAGACCAGATTTGAGAGCTGTTATGATTTATTTTGATTGGTGCACACAATGTTTTATTGATATTTGATTCATGACCAGTGTCTTTAATTCATTCAAGAAGGATGGGCTGGATTTAATAATCCAGGGAGTGCTCCAAGCCGAGATCTAGGGAGTGCTTCCATGCTCCATACTTTGTCGAAGAACGGAGCAGTTGATGGGCTGGATTAATTTATCGAGGGAGTGCTTTCCATGCTCCATGCTTTATTGGGTAGAGGAACAACACTTTATTTTGTCTCCCATTACATTGTGTTCCCTTTCCATTTTGAATCTTCCTTCATACAGAATCTGCTATTTGTATTTACAGGTGAGTTACACGTAAGGCAATGGTTCAAGATATATAGTCATGGAGTGGATCTTCATTCCTTTTTGGCAATGCTTGCTTCACCTGAATCTGCATATATTAATATAACATTAGTCAAGACTTCTTTATGGATATTTGTTTATTATTAAAATTCTACACTTAACACATAGATGTAGATTTATATTAAAACGCGTCATGACATGACATCCCTTAATGGTTTGATACTTTCCCTAACTTTGTTAATATCTAATTGTTAGCTAATTTTTTTATTTTTATGGTTTACTGGCTTTGTCGATTCTACTACTATCAGAGAGAATGCTTTTGAAAAAGGAAAAACAAAACAACCATTAACGGACATAACAAATCGTCAAAATTCCACTCCATTATGCAGTGCACACATAAAGAATTGTGGACCCGTTTCATCGTCTAATTTTCAAGCACTATGTCCAAATTCAATGCCAGACCAAAATTTGCGATGTGGTTTGTCAACGTCAAATGTGCAAATAAATCATCTTATACCGGATTTAAAAGCACTACCATTATTGCAAGGTAAATATTTCAGTGAATTTTATGTAAAAACATGAGTCTTTCATAAATTCCAACTACATATTTATTATTACTTATTATTAATTGAGGATATAAAAGTTTGTGACAGTGCATCGGCTCTCCACATAAAATATGAGATTGTAAATTATATACTTATACATCCTAAAACCAATTCACAAGGCACCAAAAACTCATCAATAAAACACCATGTCCTACTATTTGTCATTAGGTGAACAAATATAATATGCCCTGTTAGATTTCAAAGTTATTAGGATAAACTATATTTCATTTGGACCCTTTTAACTTGAATTATGTTGGACCTCTTTAGAAGTAATATCATTATCTTGACAAAAAGATTATTTATCTAAATGGTAGTTACATTCAAGCTTTTCTAAAAAACTGAACATTAAGAAATATAAACATTTATAAATTCTTGTCATTATCGTGTGTAGGTTCGTATAGAATAAACAAGATGAACATTTAGAGGCTGATCCTCCCATGCTAAAAAAATAATTTTGATGTATACTTTTTTTATGCGTACATATTTAGTAATTTAGAGGGTAATATTAGAGTTTGATTATTCTAATAAGTGTCGACTAAAGGTCATAAACCATAAATTGTAAGAAAGACTATTTTTCACTAAGTTTGATGCGTTGATGCAAGCTCATTGTGAAAAAATAATTTATTGTAATACATATTTTCTCTTAGTTTGATCATGTTGTTGGTAATGTGTAACGATCCGGCCGGTCGTTTCGGGAGTTATAGCCCCGTTTTCCCCATTTCTTTTTTCTTTATGCTCTTAAGCTATATTATGATATACCAGGTTAGTTGATTCGGGCCCGGTGGTTTCAGAGTGGAATGAGACACTTAGTCTCTTATTTAGAACCTTAAGTTGAAAAAAGTTAACCGGATATTGACCTATGTGTAAACGATCTCAGATTTGAATTCTGATGGCTCTGTTAGCTCCGTTAGGTGATTTTGGACTTAGGAGTGCGTCCGGAATGTGATATGGAGGTCCGTGGTAAAATTAGACTTGAATTGGCGAAATTTAAAAATTTGGCGATTTCGGTCGGCAGTGAAAAATTTGATATCGGGGTCGGAATGGAATTCCAGAAGTTGGAGTAGGTTCGTAGTGTTATTTGTTATGTGTGTGCAAAATGTGAGGTCATTCGGACGTGGTTTGGTTGGTTTCGGCATCGGTTTCCGAATTTGGAAATTTAGAAGTTCTTAGGCTTGAATTTGAAGGTAATTTGATGATTTGATGTTGTTTTGAGTGATTCGAAGGTTCGACTAAGTTGGTATGTTGATTTATGACTTGTTGGTATTTTTGGTTGAGGTCCCGAGGGCCTTGGGGTGATTCCGGGTGGTTAACGGATTTGTCGAAGTTGGAATTTGTAGCTGGAGCTGCTGCTTTTGCTATTTCCGTACCTGCGGAAGGAAGAGTCGGATGTGCGAGGCCGCTGGTGCGCATGGGGAGTGCGCAGGTGGGGGCAACGCAGAGCTAGGCAAGATGCGCAAGTGCGAGATTGGAGGTCGCATCTGCGAGCCCGCAGGTGCGAAACCTGGGGCGCAAATGCGGAAAAGGGCAATGCTAGGCAGGCTTCGCAGAAGCGGAAGAAACGTGCAGGTACACCTTTGCAGGTGCGACTGGTTTGCTGCAGATGCGGAGTCTGGGCGCGTAAGTGAGTTGCGCAAGTGCGGCTCCTTGGACCGCAGGTGCGGTCGCACGGGTGCGAGAAAATGGCCGCATGTGCGAGAAGCCTGGGCAAAGGGTACATATTGCATACTTCGCGAATTCTGGTGTATTCTTTACCATTTCTATTCGTGTTTTGGAGCTTTTGGGAGAGATTTGAAGAGGGAATCAAGGGGGCTTCATTGAGGTAAGTTACTTGAGCCCTAATACTTGTATATATGGTGATTTTCCATTGTTTAATCATTGTAATTAGTGAAAATGAGGGGTTAGGGCTTGAGATTTTTGGAGAAGTAATTTAAGGATTTGAAGGACCAAACGATGTCGGATTTTGATGAATTTAGTAAGGTTAGATTCGTGATTGAATGAGCTTTCTAGTTTTGTGAATTTTGTCAGATTTTGCGATGTGGGCCCCAGGGGCCGGGTTTTAGTCAATTTCAGATTTTGGTCTAATTTTGTAGCTTTTCCATTGGAATTCATTCCATTAGCGTATATTGATGGTATTGTACTAATTGTGAATAGATTTGGAGCATTTGGAGCCCGAGTATAGAGACAAGAGCATTGCGGGGTAGAGATTTGACCGGTTTGAGGTAAGTAACGATTGTAAATCTAGTCCTGAGGGTATGAAACCCCGGATTTTGTATCATTCTACTATTTTTAGTGACGCACATGCTAGGTGACGAGCGTGTGGGCGTGCACTGTTGGGAATTGTGACTTGGTCTGTCCCGTAGAACTGTAAAGTTGCATACTTTGTTGAAACTATATGATACTTATATGTTTTATAAAGAGTTTCTGTAAATTTGACTGAATGTCATGTTTGGGCCTTGTGCCAGTGTTGTTTGGACACTTAGGGGCCTTGTTTTTTTTACTATCCTCTCATTGTTTTCGATTGAAAATCTATACTCAGTCATGGTTACACTTGTTTACTGCATAACTCAGTTTTATGACTCTATTTTGATGCATATAAATGTTGTTTTGGGCTGAGCACCCTGTTCTACTGAAATTGCTGAGTGGCTTGAGAGGTTTATGACTGAGTGAGGCCGATGGCCTGATTTGTGAGGATAGTTATGGGATCGGGTTGCACGCCGCAGCATGTTTGATATCGGCCGAGGGCCTAATTATGAGGATGAGTGTGGATCGGGACTGCCCGCCTGCAACGTACTTTATTATTATAGCACGTGAGTTGTCCGTGCAGATTATAGCGCTTGGGTTGAAGGAGCCCCTCCGGAGTCTGTACACACCCCCCAGTGAGCGCAAGTACCTACTGAGTGCGAGTGTTGAGTGCCGAGTACTGAGTGATTGGGAGGCATGGGTGATTGTGAGGTATGCCCGAGTGGCAAAAGTGATTGTGAGGTATGTCCGAGTGGCAAGAGTGATTGTGAGGTATGCCCGAGTGGCACGAGT
>AWOL01S0039138.1:31519-47313 GCA_000715115.1 Nicotiana otophora | reverse complement strand
TCGAACCTTCAAATCACTCAAAACAACATCCAAACACCAAATTACCCTCGGATTCAAGCCTAAGAACTTCTAAATTTCCAAATTCGACAACTGATGCCGAAACCAACCAAACCATGTCCTGACCTCAAATTTTTCACACACGTCACAAATGACACTACGAACCTACTCCAACTTCCAAAATTCCATTCCGACCCCGATATTAAATTTTCCACTGCCGACCGAAATCGTAAAATTTTTAACTTTTGCCAATTCAAGTCTAATTCCACTACGGACCTCTAAATCACATTCCGGATGCGCTCCTATGTCCAAAATCACCTAACGAAGCTAATGGAACCATCAGAATTCAAATCCGAGGTCAAATGGCAAAAATTCAAACTTGGTCAACTCTCCCAATGTAAAGCTTCAACAATAAAATTCTTTCTTCTAATTCGATTCCGAAATACCTGCAAACCAAAAACGACGATTCAGACAAGTCAGAGTACATCATACGGAGCTAATCATGCCCTCAAACAACCGAGCGAAGTACAATTGTTCAAAACGACCGGTCGGATCGTTACACAAAGTCAGCCATCTCGTCTCTACCACTTCGAGATTACGCTTGATACTTACTGGGTATACGTTGTTTACGTACTCATACTACAGTTGATGCACTTTTTGTGCAGGACCTACGGCAAGTACTAGTGGGGGACCTATCGTCTTACACCCACGTTATCCAGAGGCATAGTGGTGAGCTGCCTTTTTGAGCCGTTCTGCAGCTACCAATGTCCCTTCTTATATTTACATTATGTCTATTTTATTTCAGACAGTATTTGGAGTTTTGTATAATCTAATAGATGCTCATACACTTGTGACACCAGGTCTTGGCACACACACAAGTAAAATATTTGGATTTAAATTTGCTTCTTGGTTGTTTTAATTTACTAATTTCCTTCTAGTAAGAAGAGTTTAATTACTCGGTTAATTTTAAAAGAATTGAATATGGGTTTAATTTATTTGTTGGCTTGCCTAGTTATAGTGTTGGACGCCATCACGACCTATAGATGAAATTGGGTCGTGACAATGTTATAAATTTCTGTACTGAGAAAGAAATAGTGAAATGTACTTATTTCAGTTTAAACATTTCTTAATTATTTATTAAAATCATGCCTTGCACTGTGAGTTCTTGGAGGGAGGGAGTCGAGGGTCTATCAGAAACAACCTCTCTACCCCAGGGTAGGGGTAAGGTCTGTGTACACATTACCCTCCCCAGACCCCACTAGTGGGATTATACCGGGTTGTTGTTGTTGTCGTTGCCTTGCACTGTGAGGCTATTACGGAAAAGATTTATATTAAATGCAAGAATGTCAAATAAATTATGCTAATTATTAATGTTTAATGTTTTTTTCCAGAATTTGAGGATGTCAATATTGATGGTGATATACCAGGTATGCTATTAGAAGAACACCACAACTAACAATCATACATACAAGTTTATTAATGTTTAATTTTATGCATCAATGCGATATGCAATCAAGGTTACAAGATCATGATAAAAATGAAGATGAAGATGTGTTTGAAGGTATGTGGATAAAAATCCAACAATTATCGATCATGTGAAAATATATTAACAATTCAAACTATATTGACTTCTTAGTTTTTATATTTTAATATTATTATATGTAGAGGATGAAGTCGAAAGCTGGACAATTTTTAATGAAGGTAAGTATGATGGTTATTAAATTTACATATACAACATTATTCTATTTTCTGTATAATAAGTATTGTGACTTTAACCCTTTATTTTACTCTCACTATACTAGATTACTGGGATATAGGAGACGCTACTTATGAATGTGAATATTGTGGGGCATATTTCTGGTACGAGGAAAGAATTAACAAGAAGTATAAGAAAAAAAATTCAGTATTCAATTTGTGCTGCAATCGTGAAAAGATCAAGCTACCAAATCCAAAAGAGCCGCCTTCCATCTTAAATGAATTATTGTTTGGATCAGGTTAATAGATAAATTTATTTGAATAAAATAAACCAACACAAGAATTTATACATATATCTTCTTTAACAAACTCTAATTTCATGAAGGTGCAAAAAGTAAATATTTCAGAGAGAATATACGAACATATAATTCTATGTTCTCATTTACATCAATGGGAGGAAAGATTAATATCTCTGTCAACCAAATAAAGGGACCGAGATCATTCAGATTATCTGGGAAAAATTATCACAAAATTGGAAGCTTATTACCTCCATAAGGATCTACCCCAAAATTTGCATAATTGTATATCTATGATACATAAAATGAAATAGAAAATAGAATTCATGCTATCAGGTTAGTATTGATCAATTGCTTAATAATAATATTTTAATAATAAATTTTATAAAAGATAAATATTTTTAGTGAATTGAATATTTTATTCTTACAGTTATGGTAAAAGTAACAATCAGCTTCATGCTGAAATTGTTACTGATTTGAAGCAAATGCTTGATGACCATAATGTTCTTGCAAAGTCATTTTGAATGGTAAGAGATCGATTTCAAGTAGATCGAAGCTCAAATGTTAGACTAAGATTGGCTATAATGGAAGAAGATACAACTTACCGACAGTTTCAGAGGTAGCTGCTTTGGTGGTCGTTGATTTTGAACAAAGGATAAATGAATTAAATGCCGCATACTTAAATTTGCAATTGTGATGACCCAGAAATGTCATCATTAATTTAAATGTTCATTTATATGTTCTATAAAAATGTTAAGAGCTTACCTCCTATGAGTTATGTATCACCTGAATAGTTGATGCTAATGGCGTTCCTTTTCTAGTAATATATTACTTATGATGTCACCGTTAGTATTATTTTCATGTTGTGTTACGTTGATTAGATTATGTATGTATTGTTAGGATTGGTTTCTTGGATTCTCTTGCAAGTGGATAGGCCCAGTTACAAAGGAAACTCTGGCAAATTTTTTAGAAATTTTGGGAGTTAGTAAAAATTTGGGAAATTGAAATGGGTGAAAGAAGAGATAAGTTATGTTATGTGTTTGGGGCGGACTCTAATTCTCATTCGAGGACGAATGATCCTAAGCGGGAAAGAATGTAATGCCCTGTAAACTTTTGCCAAGAAATTTAAGGTTTCGTGGTGCCAAAGTAGGCTAATGTATTGTATTTTTAGACTTATTGGGTTGAACAGTGCATTGGGGAGTTGAATCATTTCGACCTCGCGAAGCCAGGTCTGTAGCGCACTAAACCGTGCTATATCCCTCGCGAAGCCTGGTATTTAGCTCGCTATAGAGCTCGCGAAGTCTGATATTTATCTCGCTATAGAGCTCGTGAATCCTGGTCTGTAGCTCGCTACAAAGCGTGCCAATCCTGGTCTGTAGCTCGCTACAAAGCATGCCTAGCCTGGTTTGTAGCGTGGTCCGAAAATGTGGAGAGTTTTTATAACCCGACCCCCATTTCATTTAACTCATTTTAGGGTTCAGATTTTGGGTATTTTCTGGTGTTTTAGAGAGACAGGAGAGCGCTTCAAGAGAGAGGAAAAGAAGGACTAAGGATTTCACTACTCTACCTTGAATCAAACCTTGAAATCGAATCAAAGGGTTGCTAGAGCTTCAATGAGGTAAGAATTTCTTTTCCCAATCCTTCAATTTCTAAATCCAACTAGATATAGGTAATTAGTAAGATGATTGTTGGATGTGAGAGTATTAGTTATATATGCCTGTACCAATAATGTTTGTGGGAAGATTGTTTCAAATAGGTAAAGATTGAGTTGAAAATGGTAAAAAATTTTAAAGACTTTAATTGAGGATTTGAAAGGCAATCCGATGTCAGAATTTGATAATTTTTGTATGGTTGAACTCATATCGGAATGGGTGTTCAGATTTCGAGATTTTTTTTGGGATTCGAGATGTGGATCCCACTGTCGATTTTTGAGATGAATTTCAGATTTTAATCTGAAAAATTTGTAAATTCATGTAGAATTAATTCTTACGATTTGTATTGAGTATATTAAATTGTTTATGACTACATTTAAGGATTTCGGATACGAATTCGTGAGGCAAATGTTTATTGCAATCTTGAATTTGGTTGCAAAGCGAGGTAAGTATCGTGGTTAACCTTGACTTGAGGGAATAGAACCCTTAAATTATTTGTTACGTGAAATGTATGTGAACGACGTATAGGCGAGGTGATGAGTGTCTATACGTCGTCAAATTAATTGTTTGCGTATGTCACGACCCAAAATCTCACCCGTCGTGATGGCGCCTATCTCAATACTAGGCAAGCCGAAAATCTCAATAATCCACCATATCTTTTAAATTTGAAAAAAATCAAATAATTAAATTCAGCGGAAGAAACCTCACAATTTCAAATATAACACTCCCAAAACCCGATGTCACGAAGTACATGAGCATCTAATATGAGTACAATGATTGACTGATAAAAACCACTGACTGAAAATATAGAACAATACAATAACTGAAGGAAAGAGAGACAAGGTCAGTGGACGCCAAGCAGCTACCTTGATAGTCTCCAACTGATAGTACTATGAAATCTATCAATTTCCTTGTCTGAAAGAACCTGGATCTGCACACGAGGTGCAGAGTGTAGTATGAGTATAACTAACTCAATAAGTAACAAGACTAACCTCTGGGCTGAAAGAAATGATGAGCTCCGCAGGTACAGTCCAGTAAAAGTAATGGTATAGAAATGTAGGCATGCTTTCTAGTTCAACAGTTAAACTCAATACAAGTGAAATAGATCAATATTGCATGATATGAGGAATATGACATCTCAGTAGAAAGACCTCATGTAAATACTGGTCACAAATTATCCGGTCACTCGGTATCATTTATGACAAATCCAGCCCAGGGGTGTTCCAACCTATATATAAATACATATCGACTGACAGTCAGTCACTCAGTACCGTATAAGGCCAATCTAGCCCTGGGATAATTTATCCCTATATATAAATGATACTGATAAGATCCATTTCCAGATAACTCATTACAAAACAAATAAGTAAGGCAGGTCCATGCCCTGGAAAAATCCATCCCAAATATATATATAAGCAGTAAGTAAGGCATGTCCATGCCCTGGGAAGTCCATCCCGAATATCGATGATCATCTACGCTCACTGGGGGTGTGTACACACTACGGAGGGGCTCCTTCAGCCCAAGCGTAATACAAAGCCAATATGGCCTACTGCAGGCAGGCAGTCCCGATCCGTATAATAACAAAGCCTATAAGGCTTGTTGTAGGCTGGCAACCTTGATCCATAAAATAGTAAAGCTAATAAGGCCTGCTGCAGGTGGGCAGCCCCGATCCAGAACAATAATAACGTATAAAGCCATTCTGGCCTGTTGCAGGCGGGCAACCCCGATCCATTTAATAATAACATATATAAAGCCAAAAGGCCTGCTGCGTTGCGCAGTTCAATCCCATAAATATCCTCACAATGGACCGTTATTATTGAGCGTTAAATTTATATTTTAGAACAATTAATACAACAGCATCACGACCCTATGGGTCCTAAAATATTAGCACATAGCCTAAACATGATATTTATTACTAGCCTCAGCTTAATTCCTCTAACACGTGCCACATGTTCAGATAATAACATGATTCCTTAATTTTACAACTTCACAAGATTTATTCAAGATACAATTTCTGTGGTGCACGTCTACATGTTCGTCACCTTTAACAATTTATATCATACCAAATTCGGGGATTCATACCCTCAGAACCAAGTTTAGACGTGTTACTTACCTCAACCCGTGTAATTCTTTATTCCGCTATGCCCTTGCCATGAGAATTGGTCTCCGAAAGCCTCATATCTAGCCACAATTAATTTGATTCAGTCAATACCAATTATCGTAATTAATTCCATAAGGAAATACTATGTTTTCCCAATAAAATCTAAACTTAACTCAAAAATCGCCCGTGGGACCCCCGTCTCGGAGTCTGACAAAAATTATAAAATATGAACGCCCATCCAACCACGAGTCCAACCATATAAATTTCACCGAATTCCGACATCAACTCGACCCTCAAATCTTCAATTAAAGTCTTTGAAGATTTCTACCATTTTCAACCCAATCTTTACCCATTTGAACTCAACACTCTTTCCTTAAACCTTATTGATACGTATAAATAATATTCTTACACCCAATAATCATACTCTTAATCTCCCATCATTACCCAAACTCGAAATTGAAGATTATGGGTTAGAACCTTACCTCTTTGATGAAGAACTTGAGGGATGTCTTGTTGGATTTCAATGCTTGGACAAGTATTTAATGAACAAGACACTTTATCTACTTACTCTCTCTAGAACACTCTCACTTCTCTCTAAAATCATCAGATAATTGCCCCAAAATATGCCCCAAAACCTATTTATCAAAATGGGACCAGGTTATGAAAATAGAAAACTTACCCCTCCGAAAACAGATATGCGGTCGCACAATGGACCGCACAATGGACCGCACAATGGATCGCAAAATCGTTGCCGAAAATTGGGTTGTGCTAGGCATATCGGCGACCATTTTGCAGTCGCACAATCTGTCATTATGCGATCGCATAATGATTCTGCGGTCGCATATCTGACCGCAGAATCGCATTGTTTCCCGCCTTTGGTAATTTAGTCATATCTTCTTGTAGGAATGTCCAAATGACGAACGTTTTGAAGCGTTGGAAACTATACACAATTCATGAATGACATAATGAAGCTATTCCAATTTCCAGAATCGGATTCCGACCTTGATATTAAAAAGTCAACACCCCGTTCAAGCTTCCCAAAACATCAACTTTCGGCATTTCAAACCTAATTCCACTACGGACCTTCAAATAATTTTTTGGACACGCTCCTAAGTCAAACATCACCATACAGAGCTACTGGAATCATCAAAATTAAATTCCGAGGTCCTTTACAGATAAGTCAATATCCGGTCAACCTTTTCAACTTAAGTTTTCAATTATAAGACTAAGTGTCTCATTTCACTCTGAAATCCTTCCGGACCCGAACCAACTAACCCGTTAAGTCATAAATTAATTACAGGGCATAAATTGAGTAATAAATGGGAGAATGGGGCCGTAATACATAAAATGACCGGCCGGGCCGTTACATTCTCCCCACTTAAACGAACGTTCATCCTCGAACATGCCAAGAGTTGTTTCCAAGCCACCAAATTACTATTCCATCTTATCACGCACGTACCCGGGGGTGATCCCACATCACCCTATTCCATATAGGCCTGATAACATAATACAACTAAAAATCCTTAATTTAACCTTAGCCCAAAACCTTGGAATTCAATTCCCCACCTTCACAATTTCTTTTCAAGACACGAATCTTACATTTACACACTGTATGAGTATGAACAAGATGCACCAAGCTATAACTATAATCGCGGATATAATCACTCAGCATATTACACAACTCGCTCTCTCGTAGCACCATTCCTGATCACAGTAACTACTCTAAACCAACCAAGTACTAGTATAAAACCTCATATCAAGCCAAACCTCATTCCAAAAACCTTCGTACGCTGCCAATGATAAAAGAAACAATCAAAAACTCATAACCACTCATCAGATCAACTAGCCATGGAGATCTCTCGCCCCAACCAGAACCATAATCACTTTCTAAGTCGTTTCAAAATTATGCTCTTGGATAAACCGTAATCAAACCTGATAATACTCGTTCTAGGTCCAGTGACCTTATATTATTAAACACAATTATACCATTGACATGCCACACCAATACAACTCAATCTACAATTGCACAGCCTTGTACCCAAAATGGAAGATGTCTCAAAGTAAAGGTCCGTATTGTAAGTTAAAAAAGAATCACCACAACCGTAATACTATAAGCTCATTATATATAGTAGAACCAAGACACACAAATTTACTAACAGTAACCGGCTCTTCTAGAACTCACATTAACATCACTCGCACAGACAACTCACGTGCCATAGTATCAATATCTGGACCCTCACGGATAACTTATGTGACAATAATATAAATATCTGGACCCGCACAGACAACTCACATGCCAAAAATATAAATTTCTGGACCCGCACGGACAACTCACGTGCCAAAAATATCAGTACATGGATCCGCACGGATAACTTACGTGCCAATAACATAATCCGCCTGGCATGGTCACAGGCCTCTAATCCAAGCATATCATACAGGAGTAATCAAATAAGTACACATGAACCATCATAACTGATCACAACTCTAGCATTCGAATTACTATCACATCCTTCATGCACGATCATCCCACCAGGTATATTTTCATAATTCTCCTGTGCCCCATATCAATAATTTGAATATCAACAGCCTATCAACCAGGAGAGTACCGCAATACCAATGGACATCTATAACTCAAAACATAATGCTCCTTTCAACCGCACACCCTTCTCAGGGATTACCGAGCAACTATAACATTCACCTAAATATATAACACTGACCATTCCATTCAGAATTCATGATCTTACTTTCAAGAATGAACTGCCACCTCGTACATATAAATCTAAGTCCCGCATAACACACCACATCTATTATGCCACCATGTGACAAGAACAAGAATCCCATTATCAACTCCGAGTCGCCATCAAATTACATACCCGGTTAGTTAGAAACCTTCCTATTGCTTCCTCCCAGGAGGAAATCACGATACACAACACGTTTCCCACACGAGTAGAAAATATCCAGTTCAACCCATGGTAGAAACCATTAAGAACACTTTGAAATCTATCTGCACCTAACCAAGCTATTAGAACTAAATTCCTCTAACTCGACCAAACCACGTAGGTCACCAAAACCCAAGAATATTGCCACCAAAATATCTGTAGAGTCTCACCACATCATAATTATCCCTATATATACCACAACCGAAACACCCATTTTAAAAATACCTTATTTCAGTCTAAGGCCGTTTCATTCACCTTCCTGATACCAAAATATAAAATCCATAATGATATACAAAAATGACACACAAGTCTCGACACCATCCAACTTAAATCATAGATTTTAGCCATAAACAAATCTGCCAAAAATTCTCCATTGTTACATATTAATCTCGAATCCATTAGAACGTTCCCGAGAGTCACCCCCTTTTTTAAATCCACATTACACCGCCCAAATGGGCCAAATACGCGTGCCCCATTAGGACAACAACACTCAAAGAAGTAACTCTACTTTAATACCACCTATCTAATTCATACTCCGTGCGCACTACATCATTCACAAATAACAACTCACTCATCCCACGATTTTCATATACTCATAAGCGTAATATGACCCGTATCCAGAAATTTCCTTACTCGAGTCGTTCTCGAACTCCACCTCTACAAGTCATCACTGATTCCCAAGTATACTTCACACCAAAACAAAGAATTTGACACATAACTATGAAATGAATTGTCAATAGTAGGCTCCCCCACTTGGCTCAAAGCCATAGATTAAAATACTTGATAACTCACAATACCCATATTTTATTAATGCCTTAATACCGCAGTCAGTTCAACGAAAAATATTCTCAAGCTCAAGACACACCAACCATAAAATACCTCAGCCATCCGCTAATCTCGCATTCATTCTCTTAACACTCAAGTCAACATTCTCAACCAGATTCAAATTCAAGTCTCAACACATACACCCCGCTGGCAGAAAAGAAACTCTCTATTCACATCATAAGGAACACACTTACATAAATTACTCCGCAGGAGATAACCCACCTGCTTAGTCTCAAATTGGAATTTTGTTATACCTTTTCTCAAGAATAATTGCTATGAAGTCACTTAATCTTTCTGAGTCTAAACTCATTAACCACACACGAGAATTTAATTTGCCCCAAAATTTAACAACATGAAGAATCTTTCAAAACATTCACACTTGAGATTGTACGTCACATAAAGCGAAAATAAAGCACCCAATGGCCTTTATTTACATTTCAAGGAAACATTTCTCGTCACATTCAAATCGTCTTAACACATCCCACAATCACATCATACTCATCACAAAGCCTTTCCACCTCTCATCGAGCCACAAATTCCACTCGTAAGGACATTACCAGACATATGAGTCCAAATGTACATGTTACAACTGAAGCTACCGAGCCTAAGTTGCAATCTAAACTTGGCCTCCATTCCTCCAGGCTGGCCCATCACCAAAACACAGAATACACATCTTGAACCTCGTTCATAAAATCATAAGCCGACGATGCACAACTGATACCGAGCGCTCATGTGCGCATACGAATGCGTGGAAGGAATTCAAAGAGTTATGTTTCAAGCTGAATCAATTTTGCACGATAAAATACAAGAAAGTGAAATTTTCCTAAGGTTTCGGCAGCCTCTCTAAGAGAAGTACAGACGTTTCCATACCGATTCGCAAGACTCTACTAAACCTGCTCATGACTCATGAGACCTATGTCACCAAAGGCTCTAATACCAGTTGTCACGACCCAAAATCTCACTTGTCGTGATGGAGCCTTTCTCAATACTAGGAAAGCCGAAAATCTCAATAATCCACCATATCTTGTGAATTTTAAAAAAACAAATAATTAAATTCAGTGGAAAAAATCTCACAATTGCAAAAATAACACTCCCAAAACCAGGTGTCACTGAGTACATGAGCATCTAATATGAGTACAATGATTGAATGATAAAAACCACTGTTTGAAAATATAGAACAGTACAATAACTGAAGGAAAGAGAGACAAGGTCAGCGGATACCAAGCAGCTACCTTGATAGTCTCCAACTGATAGTACTCTAAAATCTAACAATCTCAGTGTCTGAAAAAACCTGGATCTGTACACGAGGTGCAAAGTGTAGTATGAGTACAACTAACTCAATAAGTAACAACACTAACCTCTGGGCTGAAAGAAATGATGAGCTTCGCAGGTACAGTCCAGTAAAAGTAATGGTACAGAAATGTAGGCATGCTTTCAAGTTCAACAGTTAAACTCAGTACAAGTGAAATAGATCAATACTGCATGATATGAGGAATATGACATCTCAGTAGAAAGACCTCATGTAAATACTGGTCACAAATTATCCGGTCACTCAGTACCGTTTATGGCCAATCTAGCCCAGGGGTGTTCCAACCCGTATATAAACATACATCGACTGACAGTCAGTCACTCAGTACCGTATAAGGCCAATCCATCCCTGGGATAATTTATACTTATATATAAATGATACTGACAAGATCCATGTCCAGATAACTCATTATAATACAAATAAGGCAAGTCCATGCCCTGGGAAACTCCATCCCAAATATATATATAACCAGTAAGTAAGGCAAGTCCATGCCCTGGGAAACTCCATCCCAAATATATATATAACCAGTAAGTAAGGCAAGTCCATGCCCTGGGAAGTCCATCCCGAATATCGATGATCATCAACGCTCATTGGGGATGTCTACAGACTCCGGAGGGGCTCCTTCACCCCAAGCGTAATACAAAGCCAATATGGCCTATCGCAGGCGGCCATTCCCGTATAATAACAAAACCTATAAGGCCTGTTACAGGCGGGCAGCCCCGATCCATAAAATAGTAAAGCCGATAAGGCCTGCTACAGGCGGGCAGCCCCGATCCAGAACAATAATAATGTATAAAGCTATTTTGGCCTGTTGCAGGCGGGCAACCCCGATCTATTTAATAATAACATATATAAAGCCAAATGGCCTGCTGTGTTGCGCAACTCAATCCCATAAATATCCTCACAATGGAGAATTATTACTGAGTGTGAAATGTATATTTTAGAACAATTAACTCAACAGCATCACGACCCCATGAGTCCTAAATTATCAGCACACAGCCTAAACATGATATTTATTACTAGCCTCAGCTTAATTCCTCTAACACGTGCCACATGTTCAGATAATAACATAATTCCTTAATTTTACAACTTCACAGGATTTATTCAAGATACAATTTCTGTGGTGCACGTCTACATGTTCGTCACCTATCGTGTGAGTTACCTTCAACAATTTATATCATAACAAATTCGATGATTCATACCCTCAGAACCAAGTTTATAAGTGTTACTTACCTCAACTCGTGTAATTCTTTATTCCGCTATGCCCTTGCCACGAGAATTGGTCTCCGAAAGCCTCGTATCTAGCCAAAATTAATTCGATTCAGTCAATATCAATTATCATAATTAATTCCATAAGGAAATACTAATTGTTTCCAATAAAAACCGAAATTAACTCAAAAATCTCCCGTGGGCCCCCATCTCGGAACCCGACAAAAGTTATAAAATATAAACGTCTATCCTACCACGAGTCCAACCATATAAATTTCACCAAATTCCAAAATTAACTCGACCCTCAAATCTTCAATTAAAGTCTTTGAAGATTTCTACCATTTTCAACCCAATCTTTACCCAATTGAACTCAACACTCTTTCCATAAACCTTATTGATATGTATAAATAATACTCTTTCACCTACGAATCATACTCTTAATCACCCATCATTACCCAAACTCGAAATTGAAGATTATGGGTTAGAACCTTACCTCTTTGATGAAGAACTTGAGGGATTTCTTGTTGGATTTCAAGGCTTGGACAAGAAGTTGATGAACAAGATACTTTATCTACTTCCTCTCTCTAGAACACTCTCACTTCTCTCTAAAAGCATTAGATAATTGCGCCAAAATATGCCTCAAAACCTATTTATCAAAATGGGGTCGGGTTATGAAAATAGAAAAATTACCCCTCCGAAAACAGATATGCGGTCGCACAATGGACCGCACAATGGGTATGCGGGTGGCACAGTGGACCGCAAAATCGCTGCCAAAAATTGGGATGTGCTGGGCATATCGGCGACCATTTTGCAGTCGCACATCTGACCGCAGAATTGCATTGTTTCCAGAATTTAGTAATTTAGTCATAACTTCTTGTAGGAACGTCCAAATGACGAACGGTTTGAAGTATTGGAAACTAGACACATAGACCTTTAATTGGATAGATAATACACCATATAACATTTCGTATCATGAGAGTTATAATCATTGAAGTTTGGTCTTGTGCGAACTCACTTGAAACTTTAGTCTTATGAAATTTCTAACTTCTACATTCGATGCCGAAACGTACCGAATCAAGTCCGATTGACCTCAAATGTTGCACACAAGTCATAAATAACATAATGAAGCTATTCCAATTTCCAAAATTGGATTCCGACCTCGATATCAAAAAATTACCCCCCCGGTCAAACTTCCCAAAAATTCAACTTTGGGCATTTCAAGCCTAATTCTACTACGGACCTCCAAATAATTTTCCGGACACACTCCTAAGTCCAAAATTACCATACGTAGCTATTGGAATCATCAAAATTAAATTTATGTTCGTTTACACATAAGTCAATATCCGGTCAACTTTTTCAACTTAAGTTTTCAATTATAAGATTAAGTGTCTCATTTCACTCTGAAATTCTTCCGGACCCGAACTAACTCTAACGTTGGCTTGCCTAGCAAGTGAAATGTTAGATGCCATCACGGTCCCAAAGATGAGAATTTTGGGGCGTGATAATTGGTATTAGAGCACAAGATTACATAGATCTCACGAGTCACGAGCAAGCTTAGTAGAGTCTGAAGGATCGGTATGGAGACGATGGTACTTATATTCCGGAGGCTATAGAGTTTAGGAATAATTTTACTTCTTTCATTCCTTATCGTGCATCATTGATTTAGCTTGAAACATATATCATATATTCCTTTGTATCCACTCGTGTATGACATTGCACACTCGGTATCAGTTGTGCGTCGATGGTTCCTGATACCGCAGATGGACTACGAGGGAGCCATAGATGCTCAAACATTGCCTCAACGTATGGTTCCGACTAAAGATGCGAACGTATTGAGGGATCGTGTAATGACCCGGCCGGTCATTTTGAGTATTCCAGCCCTGTTCTCCCATTTACTGCTCAAATTATGCCTTACATTTGTTTATTGACTTGCCGGGGTAGTTGGTTTGGGTCCGGAAAGAATTCGGAGTGAAATGAGACACTTAGTCTCATAATTGAAAATTTAAGTTAACAAAGTGGATCGGATATGGACCTATGTGTAAACGAACTTGTATTTGAATTTTGATGATTCCAATAGCTCTGTATGGTGATTTTGCACTTATGAGCAAGTCCGGAATATTATTTAGAGGTCCGTAGTGGAATTAGGCTTGAAATGTCAAAAGTTGAATTTTTTGGGAAGTTTGATCGAGGGTTGACTTTTTGATATCGGGGTCAGAATCCGATTCTAAAAATTTGAATACTTTTGTTATGTCATTTATGACTTGTGTGCAAAATTTGAGGTCAATCAGACGTGATTTGACAGGTTCCGGAGTCATTTGTAGAAATTAGAAATTTCAAAGTTCAGTAGGCTTAAATTGGGGTGTAATTCATGGTTTTAGTGTTGTTTGAGGTTATTTGAGGATTCAACTAAGTTCGTATGATGTTTTGGGACTTGTTGGTATATTTGGTTGAGGTCCTGAGGGCCTCGGGTGAGTTTCGGATGGTTAACGAATCAAAGAAGTTGAACTACAACAGCTACTGTAATTTCCTTATGCTAGAAATTTCTTCTGCCAGATGCGAGCCCTGAATCAAGCCACGATCGAGCCCTGGGTCAAGGGCCACGATCGAAGGTAGGGTCGAGGATCAGGATCGAAGCCACAATCGAGCCCAGGGTCGAGGGCCACGATCGAAGGCAGGGTCGAAGACATGATCGAAGGCCAGGGTCGAGGGCCATGATCGAGGGCCAGGATCGAGGCCTAAGATCAAGACCCAGGATCGAGGACCTCGATCGAAGGACAAGATCGAGGCAGAATCGAGATTGTCTGGGCAGTATTATAAAACAGGGACTTCGTCCCATTGGCCATTTTTGACAAATTGGAGCTTGAGGAGAGGCGAGTTTTGATACATTTACAAGGAAAACTTGAGGTAAGTCCCTTGTGATCATTTCTACTCCATAATATTGAATTATCATCGAATAATCCGACTAGGTTACATGATTTTGAGGTGTAAATCGGAGATTGGAACTTAGAAATATGGAAATAAGATTTGTAGACTTGAGGGTCGAGTTGAGGTCGGATTTTGGTAAAATTAGTATGGGTAGACTCATGGTTGAATGGGCTTTCAGTTTTTGTAACTTTTGTCGGGTTCCGAGACGTGGGCCCCACGGGCGATTTTTGAGCCAAAATTCAGATTGTTATGGAAAATTATATTTTTCATATGGAATTAATTCCAATAAATTTCATTGACTGAAATAAATTATTTGTGACTAGATTCGAGGTATTCGGAGGCCGATTTGCGACGCAAAGGCATAGCAGAGTAAAGAATTCCACGCTTTGAGGTAAGTAACAGTTATAAATCTGGCCATGACCCCAGATTTTGTGTCATGTGATTATTTTGGAGGTTACACACATGCTAGGTGACAGGAGTGCACCGAGGGGATTGTGACTTGGTCCTCTCGTGAAACTGTAAAGTTGAATAAGTTGTTGTTAGCCCTATGCTCTATATGTGTTGAAGAAATTTGTCTGTAAATCATGTTAGAAATCATGCTTAGGCTATGCGATTGTATTGTTGGGACCCACAGAGGTCACATACTTGTTGAAATATTTACTAATTGCTATCTTGTGCTCAGTCATGATTTTACTTACGTATCATACCTCAGTCTTTCTTGATATTTCTTTATGCATTATGTTATCTTTGTTTGGGCTGATCTTTGTGATTTCTGAGAGCCCGAGAGACTAGAGAGGTTGAGGACTGAGTAAGGTCGTGGGCCTGTCAGTGAGGTAAGGATATTAT
>AWOL01S0039138.1:0-29096 GCA_000715115.1 Nicotiana otophora | reverse complement strand
GGCTTGTCTAGTATCGAGATAGGCGCCATCACGACATGTTGGGATTTTGTGTCGTGATAAGTTGGTATCAGAGCCTAGGTTACATAGGTCTCACAAGTCATGAGCGGGTTTATTAGAGTCTTGTGGATCGGTACAGAGATGTGTGTACTTATCTTCGAGAGGCTGCATAACCCTTAGGAAAATTTCACTTTCTTGTATTCTATTGTGTGGAATTGATTCATCTTGAAACATAACTCTTTGAAATCCTTCCATGCATTTTTATGCGCATTTGAGCACTCGGTATCAGTTGTGCATCGCCGGCTTGGGATTCTCTGAACGAGGTTCAAGATGTGTATTCTATGTTTCGGTAATGGGCCAGTCCGGAGGACTTGAGGCCAGGGTTAGATCGCAGCTTAGGCACGGTAGCTTCAGTTATGTGAACTTGTACATTAGGACTCATATGTCCGGTAATATGCCTATGAGTGGAATTTATGGCTCGATGAGCGGTTGAATGACTATATGATAAGTATGATGTGAATGTGAGATGTGTTTGGATGGGTTGAATGAGACAAATAAAGTTTACTTATGACTCAAAAAATTGCTATTGGGTACTTGATATCTGTCTTGATTTGATGTATGGTCTCCAGTTGTGAGTGTATTGAAGGATCTTTCACGTTGTTAAATTGTGGGACAAATTAAACTCTCATGTCTTGTCAATGATTTTGGACTCAAAAAGAGTAAGTGATTGTGGTTGCGAATGGATATTTATAATGTTGATGGTCGAGAAAGATAATCTTCGAAGAGGCTTAGAGTCGCTAACATTTTATTGGTTCAGGTGCGATAGATATACATTTTGATTTGATGAAACAGTTGGGAAGCAAAGTGTGAGGGAAGACATGACGGGAAGTGTTTCGCGGTGGTTGAAGTACTCTCAGGTCAAGTAGGAGAAGTAGAGGTAGAGAAGTTGTTTAAAGAAGATGGTTTAACCAAAGTAAGAGCGACAGATTAGCATATGGATTATGTGGTTGGGTAGTCTCATTCCTTGAGAAAGTGTAGAATGGTTTGGAATCGTGATAGAATGTGATTTGGCCTACGGACTTTATTTGGAGTGATGGTTACTGTACGGAGAAAGATTGAATATGACTTGAGTTCGGAAGGCATTGTTGAATTTTCAGTTAATGTCAATAGGGAAAGTGCAAACTTATACAAACGGTGGGCGAGCATGAGCTCAGGAGAATTTACTAATTACGTGGTCGTTGCACCCAGTGCAGCGTCGTTGGAAGATATCGGTAAGGAATTCCACAGGTGGGTTATCTCCAGTGAGTAATTAGCGGTGGTGTGATGTTGATGAAACGTCTTCGAGAATTATTAGTTGCTACCTGGTAAGAGGTCGAGTATATGATTGTGGCTGGTGATTCAGAATGTTCATGGAAAGCTTAACAAAAGACTTCGAGAAGTCTGGCGGGTTAACGGTGCGAGATCTTGGTAATTGAGAAGGAGAAATTCTTGTGGGTTCTAATTTTATATAATTACAGCTTTAAGCTAAGTGGGGGAGCCTACTATTGACAATTTGATTTCATTGTTATGTGTTAAATTTTAGTTTTGGTCGGAGACATACTTGTGGATCAGTTATGACTTGAAGATATGGAGATCGAGGATGACCCAAGTAAGGAAATTCCTGAATACGGGTTATATGTCACTTTATAGAAATATGAAAATTATAGAATGATTAAGTTGTTATTTTGAAGGATGTAGTGCATACGAAGTATGAATTTGATTGGTCGTGTTAAGGCAGGGTTACTTATTAGAGTGTTGACTGTGCTAAAGCAGCACATGTCTTTCGGCCCGTTAGGGGCGGAGTAAATTAGATTTGAGCAGAGTGGATGACTATAGAGATGGTTCTAATGGGTTCAAAATATATATATGGAAATTGAAAATTTTTCAAATTTGTATATCACTAGAATCAGTTACTTACATTGGATGGTATCGGGACGTGCGGTAATTCTGTTTGACTATGGATTCTACATTTTAGTATAATAAAGGAAAGAGGAACAATTTTAAATTCGCATAAGGTATTTTCAGAGTGAGAGTTACGGTTGGGGTATTTATGAAGATGCTTAAGAAGAATATGGTGGCTTATGGGCCTTATGGAGATGTGGTTTTATGTTAGGATGTCTTATAGTGAGCTTTGGGTAAGGATAGTAGTGTTTTGACAAGGAGAAATGTCAACTTGAGGGTGATTCAGAAGAAACTCGGAGAAAATAGGACAAATGGGTAACATGATGGATCGGTATAGTGATGGTATGCTTGGTTCCTTTGGTTCTTATGATGATGTGGGACTTTACGGGTGTTTTGTGGCAATACTCTCGGATTTGGCAACTTGTGTGGCTTGGTGGACCTGGAGGAATTCAACTATGATAGTTTGGTTTTTGTGCAAATGGATTTCAAAGTGTTCATGATGGTTTCTACCATGGTTTGAACCAGATATTTTGTACCGGTGTATGGAACATGTTGTGTATTGCGATTTCCTCCTGGAAAGGAGCAAGAGAGAGGTTTCTAACTAATAAGGTATGTAATTTGCTGGTGACTCAGAGTTGATAATGGGATTTTTGTGCTTGTCAAATGATGGCATAATAGATGTGGTGTGTTGTGCGGGATTAGAATTTACATGTACAAAATGATAGTTCAGTCTTGAAGAGAAGGTAACGAATGTTGGACAGCATGGTCAGTTTCAGATTTTTCGATTAATGTTATAACTGCTCGATAATTCCTGAGAAGGGTGCGCATTTCAGAAGGCGCGTTGTGTTTTGACTTACAGATGTTCATCGGTATTGCAGTACTCACCTGGTTGATAGACTGTTGATATTCAAATTATTTCTATGTGACACAAAAGAATTATGAAAGTATTCCTCACGGGAATATCGTGAATGGAAGACATGTTAGTCATTCTAGTGCTGGAGTTGAGATCAGTTATGGTGATTCATGTGTTCGATGAATTTGGAGACTGAGAGTTCTCAGAAGCATATTGTTTCAGGGTTGAGACCTGTTTGAGGTGAGTATTTTATTTAAACTAAGTGGAGGCACTATTTTCATTAATTATTTATGCTAGTTATGCGCTATGAGTGCGCATATATGTGAGGTTTGAGCCCATGTGCGGGCATTAGAGCAAGTATTCATACTCGGAGGAATGCTTAGGCTATAATATGCCTAGAGTTGACTGTTAAGTGTAAAGTTATAATGTTTCCCATATTCGTACCTTTGTTGAGAACTATATGGGCTATACTTGATGTTACAAAGAAGATGATTTCCTAAATAAACGGGGTAGTTATTAATTCTGCGTAACATTGCCGATTTGAAGTGTGATAGCAGACTTTACACATGCTTCCACTATGACGTGTTATTTATACCAGTCCAGGAGCATGAGAATCTTATTTCATTATCATATACAAGTTTACTTGTTTAATTACTCCTGTATGATATGTTGGGACTGGAGGCCTGTGACCATGCCAGACAGTTCATATTATTGGCACGTGAGTTGTCCGTGCCGTGTGTGGGAATTTAATTTCTTTTATAATTCATCGGATTTCATTGCTTTCCTTCCTCTACGATAAATAAATTACACGAGAAACGTAATTGAGGAATTGTGTACATGCGCCCACGGTTATCCTCTTCACGAAATTTGAGGAGTTGGTTGTAACATTGTGGTTGTGGTGGTTCTTGTTGAACTTGCAATATGGTTCTCTTCCTTGAGACATCTCCCATATTTGGGTACACAGATTGAGCAGTGGTGGCTGGAGTTATATTGATATGGTGTGTCTGTGGTATAGTTGTGTTTAATAATATAAGGCCATCGGACCTAGAATGGGTACTATCATGTCTGACTACAATATATTCTGAAGGATAATATTGAAAGCCGGCTTAGAAATTTGCTATGATTCTTATCGAAGGAGAGGAAGATCCACGACTGGTGGACCTGATGAATGGTTACGAGTTTCTGCGTGTTTCTTTTATTATCAATAGTGTATGAAGTTGTTGGGACGAGTTTTGGTTTGATATGGGGTTTAATGCTAGTACTTGGTTGGTTTGGATTGGTTACTGTGATCAGGAATGGTGCCATGAGCGGGCGAGTTGTGTAATATGCTAGGTGACTATATCCATGATTATAGTTATAGCTCGATGCAGCTTGTTCAGACTCACACAATGTGTAAATGTAAGATTCATGTCTTGAAAAGAAATTCCGAAGGTTGGGATTTGAATTCCAAGGTTGTTAGGCTAAGGCTAAATTAAGGATTTCCAATTGTATTGTGTTGTCAGGCCTAGGTGGAATTGGATGATGTGAGATCACCCTCGGGTACGCGTGTGGTAAGATGGAATAGTGATTGATGGCTTGGAACCACTCTTGGTACGTTCGAGGACGAACATATGTTTAAGTAGGGGAGAATGTAACGACCCGGCCAGTCGTTTTGAGTATTCCAGCCCCGTTCCCCCATTTACTGCTCAAATTATGCCTTACAGTTGTTTATTGGCTTACCGGGATAGTTGGTTCGGGTCCAGAAGGAATTCGGAGTGAAATGAGACACTTAGTCTCATAATTGAAAATTTAAGTTAGAAAAGTGAACCGGATATGGACCTATGTGTAAACGACCTCGGATTCAAATTTGGATGATTCCAATAGCTCCGTATGGTAATGTTTGACTTAGGAGCGTGTCCGAAATATTATTTGGAGGTCCGTAGTGGAATTAGGCTTGAAATACCGAAAGTTGAATTTTTTGGGAAGTTTGACCGGGGGTTGACTTTTTGATATCGGGGTCGGAATCCGATTCTAAAAATTTTAATACCTATGTTATATCATTTATGACTTGTGTGCAAAATTTGAGGTCAATCGGACGTGATTTGACAGGTTCCAGAGCCATTTGTATAAATTAGAAATTTCAAAGTTCAATAGGCTTGAATTGGGGTGTAATTCAAGGTTTTAGCGCTGTTTGAGGTGATTTGAGGATTCGACTAAGTTCATATGATGTTTTAGGACTTGTTGGTATATTTGGTTGAGGTCTCGAAGGCTTCGGGTGAGTTGCGGATAGTTAACGGATCAAAACAATTGAACAACAACAACTGCTGCAATTTCCTTCTGCTGGAAATTTCTTCTGCCAGTATCGAGCCTAGAAATCGAGCCCAGATGCGAGCCTAGATCGAGCCCATAATCAAGCCACAATCGAGCCCAGAGTCGAGGGCCACGATCGAAGGCAGGGTTGAGGATCAGGATCGAAGCCACGATCGAGCCTAGGGTCGAGGGCCACGATCGAAGGCAGGGTTGAGGATCAGGATCGAAGCCACGATCGAGCCCAAGGTCGAGGGCCACGATCGAAGGCAGGGTCGAAGACATGATCAAAGGCCAGGGTCGAGGGCCATGATCGAGGGCCAATATCGAGGCCGCGGATCGATACCCAGGATCGAGGACCTCGATCGAAGGCCAAGATCGAGGTAGAACTGAGGTTTTGTAGGTAGTATTATAAAATAGGGACTTCGTCCTATTTGCCATTTTTGAAAAATTGGAACTTGAGGAGAGGTGATCTTTGATATATTTTCAAGGAAAACTTGAGGTAAGTCCATTGTGATCATTTCTACTCCATAATATTGAATTATCATCGAATAATCCGACTAGATTATATGATTTTGAGGTGTAAATCGAAGATTAGAACTTAGAAATTTGGAAATAAGATTTGTAGATTTGAGGGTCGAGTTGAGGTCGGATTTTGGTAAAATTGGTATGAGTAGACTCGTGGTTGAATGGGCTTTCGAATTTTGTAACTTTTGTTGGGTTCCGAGACATGGACCCCACCGGCGATGTTTGAGCTAAAATTCGGATGTTTATGGGAAATTGTATTTTTCATATGGAATTAATTCCAATATATTTCATTGACTGAAATGAATTATTTGTGACTAGATTCAAGGCATTTGGAGGCCGATTTGCGAGGCAACGACATGGCAGAGTAAAGCATTTCATGCTCTGAGGTAAGTAACATTTATAAATCTGTGCAGAGTAAAGCATGGCACGTGAGTTGTCCGTGCAGGATATTATAGCACGTGAGTTGTCTGTGCAGCGCGTGTGTTTTCCGTGCAGATTATGGTGCTTGGGCTGTAGGAGCCCCTCCGAAGTTTGTCCACCCCCCAGTGAGCGCGGGTACCCATTGAGTGTGAGTGCTGAGGGCTGAAAGTCGAGTGATTGAGTTGTTGTGATGAGTTGAGTGACTGCTGCCTGACAGGCTGTACTTGCTTTGCATTTGTTGTTGCACTTGGTTGCTATCTGTCATTGTTGTGAAATCTCTGAAAGATTTTATATCCGGATTACATGAACTTGAACTGTATAAAATTGATTTGACTTAAACTGCCAGATTTGAAAGCATGTCTATTCTTTGCTGGAATTACTGAAAGTGAACTATAATTGTGTAGCTCGTCATTATCTTCAGTTCCTTAGTTATTATTATAACATGCTGAGTTGGTTATACTCATACTACACCCTGCACTTCGTGTGCATATCCAGGTGTTCCCGGACATAGCGGGTGTTGATCATTTTGCGCAGTTGATTTTCAGGAGGTATTGAGGTAGCTGTCGTGTTCCGCAGACCGTGTCTCTCCTTTTCTATCTCCTTGTTTACTGTATTTTGTCCCAGACTATTATAGACCGTATGTTCCAGACTTGTATTCATATTAGATGCTCATGTATGCAGTGACACCAGGTTTTGAGGAGTGTTCGTAGAAGTATTTGTGGGATTATGTATTGTATTTAAATATTGTATTTTTCAAACTTAAGAGAAATTGTGGTTTATCGAGATTATCGGCTTGCCTAGTATCGAGATAGGCGTCATCACGACAGGTTGGGATTTTAGGTCGTGATATATCACACAGTAAATCATGCGAGGGATGAAACGGACCTTGGCATTTGGTTGATTTATATGAGCTGTGAAGGTTAATATTGTGGATCATCGGACGTGATGAACTATGACTTCGCGATGAGTGGGGGAGTCCACTATCAATGGATGGATTGCGGGGTCATGTGTTATATCAGTTTTGGCCTGAAATGTATATATGTGGTACTGAAAGGTCCCCAACAATTTACACATGTTTAAGGCCTGAGATTTTGTAGAGGATAAGGTTGGGACTTGCGGTATGTCCATCTCCTTAATAATCCTATACTTTAGTACCAAAGGAGTTAGAGAAACAACTTTAAATTCATAGAAGGTCTACTCAGCGTAGACGTCATGGGTGCGGATTTTGGGGTGCTTCGGAGGAAGTACAGTGGTTGATGAGATTCTGAACTATGTGGTTCGTGCCAAGATTTGTCTGTATGGAGCTCTACTTTTGTGATCGTTGTGTATAAATAGGGGTGAGGGTTACCCCAAAGAAGAATCGAGGAGTATGTTAAGAAATGGGTCAGCTCAACAGTGTTGAGTCAGCATAACAAAAGAAGAAATTGGCCTTGGGAGAGATAATTCTCCACCGGTGTTCGTGGCAAGCCTATGGAGAGGGCAGACCATCCAATGCAACACCACCAACTTGGCTCAATTCTTAGAAATGCTTTTGAAAGAGTTTGTTTCCCGGACTCCCCGTAATGCATGGCGCATAGGGTTTGAACGGCTGTGTCAGAATATGCCATCAGGTTCAATAAGTTAGCCTGTCATATTCCTACCTTGCTTCCTACAGCCAGAGAGTGAGTCCACAAACTGATTAAAGGACTCAATTATAATGGTAAAATTTTGTACGACTCGGGAGCTACAGGCTGATACTTCATTTCTGCTAGTGGTAGAAGTTGCCAAGATATTAGAGTGTGTTCGAGCTGATGAAAAAGGAAACTAAGGAGACCAAGATGTCTCGAGGTTCTGGAGGATTCAGTGGATTCTACTCTGTGTGTATAAATCATTATGGCGGGGGCTCGGGCAGTCAGCCAGCCCAGTCCGCACATTGGATTACTCGGGGTGCTCCAGTAAGTTATTTTAGTGCACCATTGACATGAGTTTTCTACAATGGTTATTCCAGTTATCTCGCACAGACTCAGTATGAGCAGCCAAATCCGCAAAGGGGTTGTTATGAATATCGTAATACTAGGAACATCATGAGAAAATTGGCCCAGACTTGGGAGATACATATTTCATCAAAGCACTCAGGCTACGTGCCCCATTACAGTTACTACACCACCTACACGACCAGTTAGGGGTAGAGGACGGACGGGTAGAGGGAGTCCTAGAGGTGGAGGCCCAGCCGTTGATATTTATTTTATGGTATGGCTGAGGTCGCTATATCAGATGGTGTCGTTACATGTATGACCTTGATTTAATATAAAGGAATAATTTCCTTAACTTGATTCAGTTCTAGTATCGAGACGAGTCCTCCTATTGTGCTCTACTTATGAGTGAGCTTGGTAGTTATATAATCTACTTATGTGTTTACTCTTGTTGGGAGATTCTATGGAGATAACTATACCTATCATTCGGTGTTTGTCACTAATAAGAGCTGCGAGGCTAAAGGTGGCTTTCTGTTACTCATTTTGGTTTGTTTTGATGTAATTTCTGGATAATTAATTACAAATTGTGAATTATATGCCCTACCGGGGTGTGATTCATTATGTGTTGTGATTTTGTTTAACAAAAATTTTTTAAAAGGAGAAAATGGAAATTTCGATTGGCACGATATGCATATTACTTGTGATTCAGATTTGAGGATGAGATCCTCACATTTTAATATAATTTGATATGTTTAAACCGGGTTCTGAGCTGTAGTGGAAGTTATATAAGGACGAGATCCTTGTGAGGAAAATTATTGTGTTTAAGTTCTCCCTTGTGAAATTAAATTTGTACTATAGTAATAATAGGGAGTCATGCCTGTTAGGCTTATTTGTAAATTCTTGTATGAAATTTTCTGTGCATACTTGCCGATTTTGTGTTGTAATTATTGAGTTTTAACCTACGAGATAGATGACCGCATAGGTGGCGTTAAATATGACTCGTTAATTCGGATAAATAATTATGAGGTCTTCATGCCTCGTATCTCGTTATCAGTATTGTGAAGGTTTGCAACGAGATTTTTATTAACATGAAGTTAATTGACGATTCTGTAATTGATTATGAACAAGTATTAAGACCAGATTGACCCAGAAGGGTGCCCCATTTACATGGTCAGACGAGTGTGAGTTGAGCTTTCAGAAGCTCAAGACCACTATGACTATATCGCCAGTGTTGGTATTACCCATAGGTTCAGGATCTTATATAGTGTATTGTGATGCATCACGCGTTGGGCTTGGTGCAGTATTGATGCAAGATGGCAAGGTGATTGCATATGCATCACGGCAGTTGAAAGTTCACGAAAAGAATTATCATGTTTATGACTTAGAATTGGCAGCCATTGTTAATGCGTTGAAGACATGGAGGCATTACCTTTACGGTGTCTCGTGTGAGGTATTTACTGGTCATCGTAGCCTTCAGTATTTGTTCAAACAAAATGATCTCAATTTGAGGCACAGAAGATGGTTGGAGCTGTTGAAAGTCTATGATATCACCATTTTGTATTACCCCAGAAAGGCCAATATGGTGGTCGATACTTTGAGTAGAAAGGCTGTGAGTATGGGGAGTCTTGCATATATTCCATTTGGTGAGAGGCTGTTAGCTGCAGATGTTCAGACTTCGGCCAATCAATTCGTGAGGTTAGATATTTCAGAACCGAGTTGGATTCTAGCCTGCACAGTCGCTCGATCTTTTTTTTTTATTTGAGCTCATTAGAGAGCGATAATATGATGATCCTCATATGTATGTCCTTAAGGACACGGTGCAGTACGTTGGTGCCAAGAAGGTTGATGTGGGAGATGATGGAGTTTTGTGGATGCAAGGTCGTATTTGTGTTCCTACTATGGATGGGCTACGTGAATTAATTCTTGAAGAGGCCAACAGTTCCCGGTATTTTATTCATCCGGGTGCCGCCAAAATGTATCAAGATTTGCGGCAACATTATTGGTAGAGGAGAATGAAAACGGATATAGTTGCCTATGTAGATCAGTGTCTGAATTGTTAGCAAGTTAAGTACAAGCATCAAAGACCCGATGGTTTGCTTCAGAAGTTAGACATTCCTGAGTGAAAGTGGGAGCGTATCACTATGGAATTTGACTCCCACAAACTCAGATAAAGTTTGACGCAGTATGGGTCATTGTGGATAGGTTGACTAAGTCAGCACATTTCATTCAAGTAGCAGTTACCTATTCTTCAGAGCGGTTAGCGGACATTTATATCCGCGAGATTGTCCGCCTTTATGGTGTGCCCGTGTCTATCATTTTTGATCGAGATACACAGTTCACCTCGCACTTCTGGAGGGCTGTACAACATGAGTTAGGTACGCGGGCTGAGTTGAGTACAACATTTCATTCACAGACAGACGGACAATCAAAACGCACAATTTAGATATTAGAACATGTGCTTTGCGCTTGTGTTATAGACTTTGGAAGTTCTTGGGATCAGTTCTTGCCACTGGCGGAGTTTGCTTATAATAACAGCTACTAGTCGAGCATTCAGATGGCTCCATATGAAGCATTATACGAGATGCGATGTCGTTCTCCAGTTGGCTGGTTTGAACCGGAAGAGGCTCAGTTATTGGGTACTGATTTGGTACAGGATGCCTTGGATAAGGTCAAGATTATTCAGGATCGACTTTGCACGGCTCAGTCTAGGCAAAAGAGTTATGTCGGCCGTAAGGTTCGTGACGTTGCATTCATGGAAGGAGAAAGAATATTGCTCCGAGTTTCACCTATGAAAGGTGGGTGAAGTAGCCTACATACTTGCACTATCACCTAGTTTATCAGCAGTTCATCTGGTGTTCCATGTATCCATGCTCCGAAAATATCATGGTGATCCGTTCTATGTGTTAGACTTCAACTCAGTCCAATTGGACAAAGATTTGACTTATGAGGAGGAGCCGGTAGCTATTCTAGCTCGGCAGGTCCGTCAGGAGGTCTAAGAGTTATCCTACAGTTCGGGTACGATGGAGAGGTCAGCCGATTGAGGCAGCTACCTGGTAGTCCAAGTCGGACATATGGAGCAAATATCCACATCTTTTCACCAGCTCAGGTACTTCTCTAATTCCGTTCGAGGACGAACATTTGTTTTAGAGGTGGAGAATGTGATGACCCAAAAATGTCATCTTTAATTTAAACGTTCATTTATGTGTTCTATGAAAATGTTGAGAGCTTACCTACTATGAGTTACGTATCACCTGAATAGTTGATGTTAATGGCATTCCTTTTCTAGTAATATATTACATATGATACTACTGTTAGTATTACTTTCATGTTGTGTTACGTTGATTGGATTATGTATGTATTGTTAGGATTGGTTTCTGGGATTCTCTTGCAGGTGGATAGGCCCAGTTTCAAAGGAAACTCTAGCAAAATTTTTGCAAATTTTGGGAGTTAGTAAAAATTCGGAAATTTAAATGGGTGAAAAAAGAGCTAAGTTATGTTATGTGTTTGGGGAGGACAATAATTCTCATTCGAGGACGAATGATCCTAAACGGGGGAGAATGTAATGCCCCGTAAACTTTTGCCAAAAAATTTAAAGTTTCGTGGTGCCAAGGTAGGCTAATGTATTGTATTTCCGGACTTATTGGGTTGAACAGTGCATTGGGGAGTTGAATCATTTTGACCTCGTGAAGCCAGGTCTGTAGCGCGCTAGACCGTGCTATATGCCTCGCGAAGCCTGGTATTTAGCTCGCTATAGAGCTCGCGAAGTCTGGTCTGTAGCTCGCTACAGAGCGTGCCTAGTCTGGTCTGTAGCTCGCTATAGAGCGTGCCTAGCCTGGTCTGTAGCCCTGTACGGAAATTTGGAGAGTTTTTATAACCCGACCCCCATTTCATTTAACTCGTTTTAGGGTTCAGATTTTGGATATTTTCTGGTGTTTTAGAGAGAGGGGAGAGTGATTCTAGAAAGAGGAAAGGAAGGACTGAGGATTTCACTACTCTACCTTGAATCAAACTATGAAATCGCATCAAAGGGTTGCTAAAGCTTCAAAGAGGTAAAAATTTCTTTCCCAACTAGAAATAGGTAATTAGTAAGATGATTCTTGGATGTGAGAGTATTATTTATATATGCTTCTACCGATAAGGTCTGTGGGAAGATTGTTGAGTTCAAATGGGTAAAGATTGAGTTGAACATGGTAGAAATCTTCAAAGACTTTAATTGAGGGTTTAAAAGGCAATCCGATGTTGGAATTTGATAATTTTTGTATGGTTGAACTCATATCGGAACAGGAGTTCGTATTTCGTAATTCTTTTCGGGATTCGAGAAGTGGGTCCCGCTGTCGCTTTTTAAGATGAATTTCAGATTTCAATCCGGAAAATTAGTAAATTCACATGGAATTAATTCCTATGATTTGTATTCAGTATATTGAATTGTTTATGACTAGATTTGAGGATTTCAGATACAAATTCGCGAGGCAAAGGTTTATTAAAACTTGAATTTGGTTGCAAAGCGAGGCAAGTGTCGTGGTTAACTTTGACTTGAGAGAATAGAACCCTTAAATTATTTGTTGTGTGAGATGCATGTGAACGACGTATAGGTGAGGTGACGAGTATCTATACGTCGTCAAATTAACTATTTGCATAATTACTTGAAAAATCATAAATCATTTTAAATCATGAATTAATTATTATATTAATTATTTCTCTCATGTTCTTTGCTCAATATCATGCCTTGAATCCATGCTATAATTGCTACATGCTTATTTCATTTATGTGACTTAATTGCCACTTGACGTTTAGCATACTAATTATTAAATTGCTTATTACATCCTTAATTTCCACAATTAATTTCTACTTGTCATCACTTATTTCTAATAAATCATAATTATTGTATGCTTGTTGTCTTATAATTTCATACTAATTGTTGCATTTATTGGAGTAATTTCTTTTATAAGAATTGGTAAATGAATATATTGGAGAAGCGAGTTACACGCCGCAACGGAAATGAAAGTGAATATATTGGAGGAGGGGTTGCACACCGCAACAAAATTGATTGAAATGAATATATTGGAGGAGCGAGTTGCACGTCGCAACAGAATTGATTGAAATGAATATATTGGAGGAACGAGTTTCACGCTACAACAAAATTGATTGAAATGAATATATTAGAGGATCGGGTTGCACGCCGCAACAAAATTTAATATGAATATATTGTGGGATCGGGTTGCACGCCGCAATGATAACTGATTGAAATAATAATTGGTTATGACTGCCGAGTGGGCTTCAACTACTAAAAAGAGACACCTGTTTTATTTCTATTATTGTTGTTATTATTGTTATTGCGTACATGTAACGACCCGACCCGTCGTTTTTCTTTCAAGAACTCCGTTCCCCTAAATAAGACTTCTCGTACATGCTTTTACTATTTTATGACTTTCGGGTATGGTTAGTTTGGGATTTGGGAGGGTTCGGGTTGAAATCGGTACACTTAGTTCCTTAAGGTTGGCTTAAAAGGCCAAGTTTGACTTCGGTCAACATTATGCGTGAACGACCTCGGAATCGGGATTTGGCAGTTCCAGTAGGTTCGTATGATAATTTCGGACTTGGGCGTATGTTCGAATCGGGTTTTGGATGATCCAGGAGCATTTTAGCGCCTAATAGTGGAAGTTGGTTCTTGAAGGTTTTAAAAGTTCTTTAAATTTTGTTTGGAGCGGGTTTTGGTGCTGTTAAGATCCAAACAGAATTCCGAGACTGGGAATAGTTCCGTAATGTCATTTAAGACTTGCACGCAACATTTGGTGTTATTCCGAGTAGATTAAGTACGTTTCGGCGTATTGGAAATAAATTGAAGAAACTTGAAGTTCTAAGTTTGATTCAATTTGTTTTGGGGTGCGATTCTTAGTTACGATGTTGCTTTTCGTGTTTTGAGAGTTCGAGAAAGTCTGTATCATGTTTTCAGACTTGTTGGTTCCTTTGGATAGGGTTCCGAGGGGCTCGGGTGAGTTTCGGACCCCTCGGAGCTAAGTGTGAAAAACCAGAACATTCCAGTTCTGATTTCCTTCTTCGCGAACACGGAAGGACTCTCGCGTTCACGTAGAAGGAATTGGGGGATTGGGAATTCTGTGCTACGTGTTCGCAATAGCTAGTCCGCGTTCACGAAGGTCTAGGACTTGTGAGCTTCGCGTTCACTTGAGGCGACTCGCGTTCGCGTAGAGTACCCTAGGTCGGGCTTGGGCCGCTATTTGCTCTTCGCATTCGCGTTGACTTAGTCATGTTCGTGATGAGTTGTCTCAGGGGCTTGAACCATTTTCCTTCGCGAATGTGAGGTCCCTTCCACGTTCGTGATGACGGAGGACAACTGGGCAGTAAGTTTAAAATCGAGACTTAGGCATTTTTGGGGCCATTTATTTCACTCTTGGGGCGATTAAAGAGACTTTAAGGAGGGAATTTCGACCTAGCCTTGTGAGGTAAGTGATGTTTACTAATGTGAGTTTAATACTTAGATTATGGGTTGATTTTAACATGAAAATTGGTAGGAATCATGGGTTTAGATGAAAAATCTAGGGTTTAATAAAAATGAGATTTTACCACGGAAATGATTATGAAACTTAGTGAAAATCATATATTTATGTTCCTAAGGTTATGTGAAACAACTTTCTTCAAAACTTCCGGAATCCGGGCGTGTGAGCCCGGGGGTGAATTTTAGGAATCTTACAATTTGTGTTGGGTAATCACTTTAATAGTGGATATATGAACTTTTAAGCATAGATTGATCGATTTGTATAATGTTTGGCTAGTTCCGAGTCGTTTGGCATCAAATTTTGAGGCTTGAGTGCATTCTTGAATTGGGAAGTAAGCTTCGAGACGAGGTAAGTCTCTTTCCTAACCTTATAAGAGGGAATTTAACCCCGTAGGTGAACTTAATCAATATGTACTGTTATTTGTGGGGGATACGTATGCACGATGTGACAAGAGTCTGTGCGTAGCTATTATTCATGCTTATGTCCGGGTAGATTTAGGTTTACAACATGCTTTGTTGATACCGTTGCTTGTTGATGCTTACTATTTGTTGGATTTAAGTGGAAGTTGAAGGTCCCAATATTTAAAGCCCCAAGTTGAATTTCTTATTTTTAGAAAAGAATTGAGAAATACTACGATGAGTTGAGAAAATATATGTTCAACCGCTTCGCAAATATATTCTGCGAGCGGGGTAAACTTCCACTACTCTCATGGGAGCGGGTAGTTCACCTCGGCAGGATTTATAAAGATATTATATGGTTCGGGCCGTTCGACCCTCGGCGGTGCACATTATATTATTATGTATATTTGGATCGGGTCGTACATCCTCGGCATAACTTGTGCGTAGCAATACCGAAATCCCTTTTTATATTTAATAATGTTTCAGGGACTTGAAAGGTGAAAGGAATAGATGAGAGAAATGGTTTGATTTTTACTTGAAAGAAGGATTTACTTATTGTTTTTAAGCGCCACTATTATTGTACATTACCTGCTTTACATATTATTATGTTTTTTGGGACCTTAGTAAGTGTCGAAGTCGACCCATCGTCATTACTTTTTCGAGGTTAGGCTAGAAACTTACTGGGTACATATTGTTTACGTACTCACACTACACTTCTGCACTTGATGGGCAGGACCTGAGGCAGGTGCATCTGGATTACAGTCCGGCGCGCACGTTTGACTTCTAGTTCGAGACTACACAATGACTGCCCTTCCGATCCGTTCAACAGTAGCCAAAGTCTCTCTTTTGGATTTGTATTGCTGTCTATTCCCTTGAGACAGTGGACTAGTATTCATTTGTATATTCTGCTAGTAGCCCATATACTTGTGACACCAGATCTTGGCACACACTAGTAGAATTATGATTTTTGGATTTATTATTATGACTTCGATTTGCTCTCAGCTGCTTTGTCTAATTACTTTACAGCAGTAAATTTCTAATTCTTGTATAATATGCGAAAAGTTATTTACGCTGCAAACATATAAAAATATAAATGGAAACCACTAGATCTATCAGTGTTGGCTTGCCTAACAACGGTGTTGGGCGCCATCACGACCTATGATGAAATCGGGTTGTGACAGTACAGGTTAATATATGTGACCTGCCTTAGCCTCGTTACAACTTCGTCGAGGTTAGGCTCGGCAGTTACTAGGTACATGGGGTCGGTTGCACTCATACTACACTCTGTACTTCTTGTGCAGATACCGGAGTTGGTCCCAACGGCATATAGTAGATTTGCTCGAATTTCGCTATTCGCAGGAGACTTGAGGTATAGTTGCATGGCGTTCACAGTTCTGAAGTCCCCTTCCACTTTATCATAGATGTGTATTTCTTTCAGACAACTTTATTTTCATTCAAACCTTTATTTGTATTATTCTAGTAGCTCGTGCACTTGTGACACAAATTCTGGGATGGTATTTAGACATCGCTATTATTATGGATTATTCACAATATTTCATACCTTACTTCTGTATTTATTTCATTATATTAATTAATTAATTTATAATTGTTTAGAAATAGCTAATATTATTCTAATGTTGGCTTGCCTAGCAAGTAAAATTCTAGGTGCGGTCCCGAAGGTGGGAATTTAGGGTCGTGTCAGCAATATCCGTTACTATTTACATATGGTGAATACGGATACCGAGAAGATATTCCTTTAAATGAAAGTGATGATTTTACTGGTGGAAGGAAATGTGTTAGCACCGCGAATACTTATCATATAAAATTCAAGAAAGGAAGTCTGAAGTTCCAATAATTGTGTCATCCAGAAGATTATTTCAGCAATTCATGGTAGATGGATATACAATGATGAAATCTTCTCGATTGAGGTTTAGTAGGCTTCATCAGAAACAATTGAGAGCACACTTTTATAAAGGGTTTAAAGATGCTGTTTTGCATGGAGACATAGAACCTTCTTCTCAAGGACAAAGAGTTGTACTCTCTTCCAACTTCACGGGGGGTGCACGTTACATGTTGCAAAATTATCAAGATGCCATGGCAATTTGCAAATGGGCAGGGTACCCTGATCTCTTCATCACATTTACTTGCAACCCAAAATGGCCTGAAATTACTAGATTTGTGGAGAGTAGGGGACTATCTCCAGAAGATCGTCCTGACATTTTAACAAGGATTTTCAAAATCAAATTGGATCGCATGATAAAGGACCTGCATGACAATAAAGTTTTTGCAGAAGTAAAAGCAGGTATAATATTTATGTTCCTTTAACAATTGTTACATTATTATTTTAAGTTATTAAAAGTTAATACTAAAAACAACATACACAAATACTTACTTATCTAATGAATATTTTTTTGTAGTAATATATATAGTTGAAATCTAAAAGCGAGGCTTGCCTCATGCACACATCTTGCTTTTTCTTCGTAATAAATATCCAAATATCTCATATATTGATGGAATAATTTTAGCAGAATTACCAGATAAAAAAGTCGATCCTCAATATTATAAGGCTGTTACAAATTTTATGATGCATGACCCGTGTGGTTCTGCTAGAAAAGCTTCTCCTTGCATGCAGAACGACAAATGTACAAAGCAGTTTCCAAAAAACATTGTACCATCAACCACAGTTGATGAAGATGGATATCTTATTTATAGAAGAAGGGAGGATGGTAGAACTATATTGAGATCTGGTATTGAGTTGGATAAAAGGTATGTTGTGCCACACAATAGATTTTTATTATTGAAATATGGTGCACATATTAATGTAGAATGGTACAATCAATCATGATCCATTAAGTACTTATTTAAGTATGTTAATAAAGGAAATGATCGTGTCACCGCAACTTTCTCTCAAAGTGTAAATAAGGAAAACACAGAGTTTGTTGTTGAAATAAATATGTATTATGATTGCCGATACATATCACCATGTGAAGCTGCTTGGAGAATTTTTAAATTCCCAAAACACCGTAGAGAACCATCTGTAGAAAGGCTATCATTTCACCTACCGAATAATAAAAATGTCATATTTTAGGATGATGATGCAATTGATACAGTTATGAATAGACCAACCGTAAAGGAATCTATGTTTTTAAGCTGGTTTGAAGCAAATAAGGCATTTTCTAAAGCAAGAGGATTAACTTATGCAGAATTCCCTCTTAAGTTTGTTTGGAAACAAAAATTGAAAAGATGGGAAAAAAGAAAAACATATGTATTTTCTATTGGAAGAATTGTCACGTCCCAAACCGATGGGCCACGACAGGCACCCGATGCCTTACCGAGCACCAACGTAATGTATCCTCTGTATCATGTTATCATAGGTAAATGAACCAAAATGGCTGTCATGAGATGTCCAAAATAAAGCATGAGGGAATACTCAATATAGGGTGACCCAACTTGATATACCGACTTATACATATGACGTACGAGCCTATAAGACCGGCATGATCCGTAATATACTCAAAATATAGTCTGACAAGGCCATATAAGTATTCGTATATATGACATCTGTCTACAAGCCTCTAAGAGTATATAAATATCATAAAGGTTGGGACAGGGTCCCGCCATACCAATCAATATATGTCCTGATCATACTGACCAAATAAGCAACTTCGGAGCAAATGGAGCGCACCAACACCTTCCGCTGAGCTGATAGCCTACTTGAAGGACTCTTAATCTGTCTATCGGGACCTATGGGTATGAAACACAGCGTTCCCAGGCAAAAAGGACGTTAGTAGAAATAATGTACTGAGTATGTAAGGAATGAAAATCAGTAAACAATAGACATGAGAGAAATATGTAGTAAAAGACTCAACATGTAAGTCTGAATAACTCTGTGAATCATTAATATTTATAATGCCATGTATATGCATATAAATGTCATACCATGCATAGGTATATGCGTACATAATATCATCAAGCCTCAGAGGGTATCCCATCATATCATCTCAGCCACTGTGGGCAAAATCATCAACATATACCAGTTGATCAGGTGGTGGTGGGTATATAACGCCGTAACCTTTTTTCATATCCCATATACATATAATATATGCGTATATAACGCTATCTGGTCATGGGTCAATGTACATGTATAAATGCATGAAACGCATAAGAAATGCATTAATAAGATTTCTCCGAATGTCATAAGATCAATATGCCTTTGATTAATATCATGAAATAAACTTTATCAACTATGTATTTTTCTAAGACCCATGAACATATGATAGAATAATAGGACACATGGGGAAGCAAGAACATAGGCATTTCTAGTACTTCTATGAATAGAGTCATTTATGAAAGTTGTGCATTTGCTCGTTTCGTTTGTATCGTATGAATCATGCGAAAAAGAAAGAAGGGATAGCCTTAACATACCTGAATCGATTCTCTTTAAATCCCTCTAACACATGTCGTTTGCGAAAAATATATAACAACGGATCGGAGTAGAGAAAAATCCGTATGATATTCTTGAGAAAGATTGTACCGTGCTCTCTTAGAATTTGTAATTCACGCCGCTATAGCATTGTCATACATTCTCCCCAACAACTTTTTAATGGAATGTGGACAGCATAATTTATCCCATTGGCATGGAACCAACAAAAAACATCATCCATATTTGGTATGGGAAATATTTGCTTTCTGGAGGACCTTAAGATGCATGGTTAAATTGACCAACCCACTCTCTTACACAAGTGACTCAATTCTTTGATTCTTGATCTTTAGGTATTAAGAAATAAAGCATCTTACTAATGTAGGAAAGCTCTTAGTGGGTGTGGGCCCTACTTATTCGATGATTAAGCTACATAATCCTCTAAATGTGCCACCTATATATGAACTTAAGAGTAAACAATTTTGGCTTTCTTGGCTTCCACGTTAATGTTCTTATCCAAATATTATCAATTAGTTAATCTCCCACTAAAATCAATAATTACTCAATTATCCACATAATTAAGAATTATCTCTAATTACTTAAAATACTACTTACTTTTAACACACTTTATACACCTTACTATCATGGTCATGTGGTACCTTGTATGGTACTAGTTCATAAATACCGAGTATTATAGCTCAGACCGTATTTTATCCCAAATTGACAAACTTCGACGAAACTCACTTTCTTCGATTTGCTTACCCTCTCACCTTCACGAATTTACTTATGGAGTACTTTCACGTACGAAAATATGGAGTGTAACATCATTCCTCCCTTTGGAACATTCATCCTCGAATGTTGACTGATGCACTAAACATTATCATAACCTATAGCTTTTGCGAATACTTTAGTACTCTCCTTGCCATCTCATCAACTGTTCTGTGAATAAATCCAAAGGCCAGTGCATTCCCCCCTTTAGGCCTATTTCTTACACCACGACTTGTGGTCGGAATTCTTCCAATTTCGTAACTATTGCTACTTTCTATCATGCAGTCTGTATGACTTTGTCCTTGTATGTGCGCCTATGTGATTCTTCCCTCCGGAATTTTTACCAGCTAACCCTCTGGGTGCCTATGGCTTTACTACATCTAAATAAGTCATATTGTACCATAACTCCTACTTCGGTTTATTGTTACTAATCTCTGCTACCAAACTCTAGGTTACTCTCGTTGCTTATTCCATATGTATAAATCTAACTCGATTAATACTTCCTCGTTACTGTTTATCTTAAGAATGACAACCTGATCTCATCTCATACTTTGTAACTTTTATCCATCCATTGTTGATTCACCTCAATATTGATCTACAATCTACCACTTATAACTTGAAACCTCTTACGTAATACATTGTCACTAGGGCTTATGTCTAGGGGGTATTCTAATCTCGTGTCGTCCGTGAAAACTTTTTTCTTTTTTCAAATCATTACTCAATCGAAGGCCCAAACATCATCCTTTATCTATCATAATTATACCCTCATTCTATTACCAGGGCAGTGTTATATCTCTTCTAAATGCTACTAGTCTTAGACTCTTTTGAGTTCATTCAGGCCCTACTGAGCTTTCTATAACTTAGAGAAACCATCAGCTCTGTTGTTTGCATGGGCTTAATCCTGAGGACTTATCCATTCTCGACACCTTCTCACTCGCCCTTTCTTATCCTTACTCATGTATTCCTAAAACCTTGTCATTCTACCATACTTTAGCTTGCGACCTACACATATCCATTTATACTACTCGCAACCTTCCTTCAACTTGCTTGCACCATAGATTTCCTTGTGTTATTATGGAACAACAAGCGAGACATTACATCATCTATAACTCTTATTTACTCTCTTAACTAGACCACTCAGTACCTAGAAACCATAGTCTGGAAGATATGCCACTAACGACGCTGCTATCATTCCTAGATACTGAATCCCAGCACTTCTTGCCTTCTATCTGAAGTATGGACTATTCATAACCTTCTGCACTTGAATATCTCATACGTTGTTTACCTTTACCTTACTTACCTTAAAATATCACCTCTGATTCTTCTATCTCTTTCATAACTTTTCTTCCCCATAGGTATAATTCACATCCACAACTTGAAGCTTTATTATAATACTTACACCTCTGGTGCATACACAGTCCGATGGAACCTTCATACTGACTTCCTATGAGGATGGTACTCTTTCTAACAGGCTTTATCGTAGAGCCGTTATAGAATATGGTTGTTGAACTATTTCTCTTGTACCTCTGATATTAAGAGTGATCATGCAATGTTCTCAATCACGAGGTCTATAATTTTCTTGGTCCAATAATTAGACTCCTGATTTACTTAGTTGATGTAACTCTTTAGTTTCCTCTTCCCTCTAATTAACCTTTATGTAGGCTTAAGCTATCTTCTGATCTGTGGCTCATGGTATTAGTTATTACTTTAGCCTTTCATGGACGATATGAAATATTCGTGATACCATCATCTAACAATTCAATCCTTTGTCTATGACATGGACTCACTTCTTTCTTTTAACTTATACTGGAGTCTTCTACGGCTGTATGATTATCAACAAATATGCTGAATGGATAATACTCCAAAATCTTAAGTGAGTTCATAACGTAACTAATTTTGGATCATTGATCGAATAATTCCTTTCGTTCATTTTCAACTTTCTGCCCCTTTGTTGCGTGCATACTTAGCTTATCTTAGTTCTCACGCATGCCGGAATTTTTTACAACTCATATGATCTCGAATATTACTTTTGATTTTCCTTCCCGTTCACTAGCCACGATAGGTGCCACTTTCTTATGGAGCACATACAATGTTGTAGTGAGACTGTTTTTACATGGCCATTCCTTCTTCAAGTTACTATGCTTAGGTTGAAGCCTTCATCCTTATTTCCTCAACTAGTCTTTCATTGTAGTATTTAGGGAGGACCCTCTCACTCTTGTAAAGTTGCGAGCTCATTACATCGTATACTCAACGAAATTTTGGATGTCCTTCCTCGTATATAATTATCCGTAGTTACTTACTTCCACACCCGTGTGCTTGTAGGGTTGCTTCTGAACTGAAGTTTTGACTGTCTTCCCAGTGAGACTCGATTTTATTTTTGTAACATTCATACGGTACCTTTAACTATCCTAACTTCTATCTAAATATTTCTCAAGTGCCACGATGTCGTATCTGCGATACTGAATTCCCATGTTGGGGTTCACTATGTTTATCTTGCACGATTTGTTGATTTGTTTGTAACCTCTTGTCTAGCCATAACTAGACTCTTTCTGAATCAACTACTAACTGCTCGTTAGTCCATTCTCATATCTGTATTCCACGCAATCCCTCTTGGGTTATTCCCTTTGTCTTAACTTACGTCTCGCACTGGCTCCTTATTTATCAATAACATCTCGGGTAGGAACCCTTACTTCCTTTCCTTGACGTCGTGCTTGCATAATGTTCTGGAAATGTAGCATATCTGTAGGATTTGAATAAGTGTAATCTTATCCCTTTTTTATTCTTATCGTATTCTTCCTTTATCATTTCATAGTTACCAGAACCACTTAATTCTGACTTAATGCCACATCACTCCATATTCCCCCATTTAGGGGAGTACTAAGATTTAGCGCTACGACGATCTACCTATAGATGTTTTACCTCTTCATCCTTGGCGTCTTTTCACGTCATTAATGACCCTTACTCGCCATGTGGTAATCCTTCTATACCAAGGATAACATAATTCCTTACTCACAAGGGTGATACTTAGCGTAATTGGCACACATAGTCCCTTAAGTTTAACTTTGCTCACATTGCGTGCTTTAGGGAAAAGTCTTCTTGAATGACCTTTAAAGGGTGTTCTTCTGTCATCCATTCTATTATTGCCGGAACTCAATTTCTGAAATTCTCATGATGCCGACTATTACTCAATCCCTAATTCATGTTTAGTTTATCTTGTTCATCAGTCCATACTGGTTTCTATTACTCTAGGGTGTAACTTTTCCTTTTGGTAATCACATTAGAGTCACAAACTTATTTTTTGAAATGAGGATATGACTTTATGGCCTATACTCTTTTGTTGTCTCCAGGCCTGACACCTCTCGTTCTTTCCTTCCCTTGACTATAGACTCTGTAACACTGTCATCTTCGTTTTTTGATCTACCGTTGTCATCCATGTATCACATCTTACTCACAATGCTTTATGTTATCTCTTCTTATTTCCCCGCTAACATTTCTGTCTATCACCTTATTCTAAATACTTCAACAAGACATCCTTTTTCTTTTAGCTCCCCTTTGCTCCATCCACTGGCTCTTCGATTTGCCTAACATTCTCTCTCTACTAGGGACGGGAGCCACGCTAAGGTAATATTTATCCCTTCCAGGATTTCAGTGCTTATCTTTAAAGTGCCATATCTAGCTGTACTATTTTAGAGAGCACCATCTGGGTGTTTCACAAGAAGATCCATTACCATATTTGCAATATCCTTCGGAAATATCAACTAACGCAAATAATCCATCCACTATTTTGGGTTACTCCAACCCTAGCCGGATCCACATAAGCCGTCCTTCTCTTAAACTATATCTGTTAGCTCCCATAGGGCATAACTGAGATGGGTGTGGCCAATTGTACATACCTCTGTTGCTGTTGAAGGTAACTCGAAATGCTTATATCTCTCTTCCTCAATGGTAAATAATGATATTCTTCACTAGCTGGGTACCTCGTACCTTTCTTCACCTTGCTTCGTTTACTTGTTGAAAATTGTATCTACCTTCTAAATCTCTCATTGCTTTTCACCATATAGGTGGATAGATATTCTTGACTTAAGGCTCCTTATCACAAATCTTACACGTCTTAGTACACACATGATCTGCTGAATACCTTACATTTACTCATTATAAGCATCATGCAAAAATCGAGTTCCTCTGACCCAACTCTTCCATGGCCACAGTCAATCTCTTACCAGCTGTCTTTTGGATATAGGTATCGTCTTATAACGGATAAAATAGAATTTAGGAGTCTGAATTCTTACAAGTGAGCTCTACCACACGATCTAGAGTAAGAAAAAAGAGTGACAATCCTAAATGCCCTGTAACCTCCTGCTTATAAGTGTGGTGCACAACACACCTATAAACAAGACTCTACTAGACACGGCTTGTAGACTCCCAAGGACAGAACTGCTCTGAAACCACTTTTGTCACGTCCCAAACAGATGGGTCGTGTCGTGCACCGGATGCCTTACCGAGTGCCAACGTAACGTATCCTCCATACCATATTATCATAGGTAAATGAACCAGAAAGGTTGTCATGAGATGAATAAAATAAAGCACGGGGAAGTACTCAATATAGGGTGACCCGACTTGATATACCAACTTATACATATGACGTACGGGCCTATAAGACCGGCATGATCCTTAATATACTCAAAATATAGGTCGATAAGGCCATACAAGTATCCGTATACATGACATCTGTCTACAAGCCTCTAAGAGTACATAAATATCATAAAGGTCGGGACAGGGTCCTGTCATACCAATCAACACATGTCCTGATCATACTGACCAAATAAGCAACTCCGGAGCAAATGGAGCGCACCAACACCTTCCGCTGAGCTGATAGCCTATTTGAAGGACTCTCAACCTGTTTATCGGGACCTGCGGGTATGAAACACAGCATTCCCAAGCAGAAGGGACGTTAGTAAAAATAATGTACTTAGTATGTAAGGAATGAAAATCAGTAAACAATATACATGAGAGAAACATGGAGTAAAATACTCAACATGTAAGTCCAAATAACTCTATGAATCATTAATATTTACAATGCCATGCATATGCGTATAAATGTCATACCATGCATAGGTATATGTGTACATAACATCATCAAGCCTCAGTGGGCATCCCATCATATCATCTCGTCCACTGTGGGCAAAATCATCAACATATACCAGCTGATCAGGCGGTGGTGTGTATATAACGCCGTAACCTTTTCCCATATCCCATATACATATAATATACACGTATATAACGCTATCTGGTCATGGGTCAATGTACATATATAAATGCATGAAATACATAAGGAGTGCGTTAATAAGAGTTCTCCGAATGTCATAAGATCAATATGCCTTTGATTAATATCATGAAATAAATTTTATCAACTACGTAGTTTTCTGAGACCCATGAACAGATGATAGAATAATAGGACATATGGGAAATCAAGAACATAGGCACTTCTAGTACTTCTATGAATAGAGTCATTTACGAAAGTTGTGCATTTGCTCATTTCATTTGTATCCTATTGATCATGCCAAAAAGAAAGAAGGGATAGCTTTAACATACCTGAACCGATTCTCTTGACAATCCCTCTAACACATGTCTTTTGTGAAAACCATATAACGACGGATCGAAGTAGGGAAAGATCTGTATGATATTCTTGAGAAAGATTGTATCGTGCTATCTTAGAATTTGCAATTCACGCTGCTATAGCATTGTCATACATTCTCCCCAACAAAGTTTTAATGGAATGTGGACAGCAGAATTTATCACATTAGCACGGAATCAACAAACAACGTCATCCATATTTGGTATGGGAAATATTTGTTTTCTGAATGTCACGACCCAAACTAACCCCTGTTGTGATGACGCCTATCGTGGTGCTGGGCAAGCTAACTCATTCTAAAACAAACTGATATTTTTCATTTCAAAGATAATTTCAATGCTATTTAACAAAAACACCTTCGTAAATGAGTTCAAATCAAAATAAAAGTGCAGAAAAGAAAAGCCCGACATCGGGGTGTCACTAGTCATGAGCATCTACTACAATTTTTCAAACAATATCAAGGCTAACTCAGCTTGAAAAAATAGCTAAATACAACTAGAGAAAGATAAGAGGGAGAAGAGCAGGGGCTGCGATCGCCAAACAGCTACCTTGCTATCTCCAAGGAAATTTGCAACCAGAATACTCAACAACCGCTACCGTGTCCAGCTATACCTGGATCTGCAAACAAAATGCAGGGAGTAACTTGAATCCGCCAACTCAGTAAGTAATAACCATAAATAAAGACTGAGTAGTAGTGACAAGCAATAAAGCATATAATACTCATATCATGAAATCTCAGTAAAATACCTCATGCTTTAAAAATCAGAATTTGAATCAAAATATCTCGTTTAAACCTAGTTCCAGTAAACATCATTTAAAGATATTCTTCAACAGTTTCAAACAGTGGCTCAATGCAAAGGTGAGCAAAAATGATGAAATTATAAACAACAGTCCCTCGTGCATACCTCACAATTACTCGTATACAACCCCTCGGGCAAACCTTACAATCACTCATGCCACTCGGGCATACCTCACAGTCACCCATGCCAGTCGAGCATACCTGACAGTCACTCATGCCTCCCAGTCACTCATCACTCGGCACTCAACACTCAGTAAGTACTTGCGCTCATTGGGGGTGTGTACAGACTCCGGAGGGTTCCTTCAGCCCAAGCGCTATATCAAGACAAATCATGTCATAAATCACTCAGGCCCTCGGCCTATATCAAACATGTTACGGCATGTAGCCCGATCCCATAAATATCATCACAAATCAGGCCCTCGGCCTCACCCAGTCATAAACCTCTCAAGTCACTCGGGCATTTCAGTAAAAACAGGGTACTCAGCCTCTAACAACAATTATATGCATCAAAATAAAGTACGAAAACTGAGTTATGCAGTAAACAGGTATAACCATGACTGAGTATAGATTTTAAAATCGAAAACATCGATAGGATAGTAAGAAAAGACCCCTAAGGGTCCAAACAGCATTGGCACAAGGCCCAAACATGGCATTCCGCCCAAATTACAGAAACTCATTTCTAAAACTCATAAGTATCATATAGTTTCAATAAAATATGCAACTTTACAGTTGCAACGGGACGGACCAAGTCACAATCCCCAACGGTGCACGCCCACACGCCCGTCACCTAGCATGTGTGTCACCTCAAAATAGTAAATGATACGAAATTCGGGGTTTCATACCCTCAGGACTAGATTTACAATCGTTACTTACCTCAAACCGATAAATATCTACCCCACAATGCTCTTGCCTCTGGACTCGGCCTCCAAATACTCCAAATCTATTCACAATCAGTACAATACCATCAATATACCCAAATAGAATGAATTCCACAAGAAAAACTACCAATTTAGACCAAAAACCCGAAATTGGCTCAAACCCGGCCCCACGTCTCGAAATCCAACAAAATTTACAAAACTAGAAGGCCCATCCACTCATGAGTCTAATCAGACCAAATTCATCAAAATCCGACATCGTTTCGTCCTTCAAATCCTTAAATTACTTCTCCAAAGATCCCAAGCCCTAGCCCCTCATTTTCACTAATTACATGATTAAATAACATGAAATCACCATATATACGAGTATTAGGGCTCAAGCAACTTACCTCACTGATAGCCCTTGAATCACCCTTCAAATATAGCTCCAAAAGCTCCAACAACCGACTTGACAATGGTGGAAATGAACCAAATTCGCGAAGGGTTCTATTTATGATTTCTGCCCATGTTTTTTTCGCACATGCGGACAAATTTCACGCTTCTGCGCCACCGCACCTACGGAAAATCCATCGCAGGTGCGGAACTCACTTAGGAGCCTAAGTTCCACATCTGCGGCCCAAAATCCCGCGCCTGTGAAGGCGCACCTGTGCGTTTCCTCCGCTTCTCCGAAGCCTGCCCAGCACCCTCCTTTCCGCATCTGCGCCCCAGGTCTCGCACCTGCGGGCTCGCAGATATGGCCAATTCTTCGCACCTGCATATCCTGCATAGCCCAGCACTGCCCGCTCCTGCGGACTCCCCCTGTGCACCAGCAACCTCGCACCTGTGACTCCTCCTTCCGCAGGTGCGGAAATAGCAGTAACAGCAGCTTTAGCTGCATTTTCAAACTTCAACAATTTCGTTAACCACCCGGAATTACCCCGAGACCCACGTGACCTTAACCAAAATATCAACTAGTCTTACATCAACATACAAACTTAGTCGAAGCTTTGAATCACTCAAAACAACATCAAAACACCAAATTACCCTCGGATTCAAGCCTAAGAACTTCTAAACTTCAAAATTCGGCTATCGATGCTGCAACCAACCAAACCACGTCCGTATGACCTCAAATTGTTCACACACGTTAAAAATGACACTACGAACCTACTCCAACTTCCAGAATTCCATTCTGACCCCGATATCAAATTTGTCCACTGCCAACCAAAATTTCCAAATTTCTAACTTTGCCAATTCAAACCTAATTCCACCACGGACCTCCAAATCACATTTTGGGCGCACTCCTAAGTCCAAAATCACTTAACGGAGCTAACAGAACCATCAGAATTCAAATTCGAGATCGTTTATACATAGGTCAACATACAATTGACCTTTCCAACTTAAGGTTCTAAGTAAGAGACTAAGTGTCTCATTCCTCTTCGAAACCACTCTGGACCCGAACCAACCAACTCGATACATCACAATGCAGCTAAATAACACATAAAGAAGCAGAAATGGGGAAACGGGGCTATAACTCTTAAAATGAACGACCGGGTCTTTACATCCTCCCCCTCTTAAACATTCGTTTGTCCTCGAACGGGTCTAGAAATATGCCTGGAGTCTCGAATAGGCGTGGATATCTTCTCTATATCTCCCGCTCGGTCTCCCAGGTAGCCTCCTCCACAGGCTGACCTCTCCACTGCACCTTCACTAAAGCTATATCCTTTGACCTCAAC